>JADDOH010016764.1:0-42707 GCA_016648135.1 Agrypnia vestita
TTTTTGTATTTAATTTGTAGAACTCCATATTTATTTTTAGCGAAATTCAAAATAAATTAAATTTTAATAAATATTATTATTAAGTTCTACGGGTTAAGTATTTTTATGTGTTACAGCTGTTTCGGCTTGTAAGGCCATTATCAAACAGTGGATATACCACGTACAAACGACTTATTTATAAAATTTTAAGTTACCCCTTCCCGTTTAGAGTAATTAGGTATTTGTGGTGAAGCCCTGTAGAAATGTTCGTTTTTTCCGGGCACTTATCATTAAAGGTGTCACATAAACACATACATGTGTAACACATAAAAATACTTAACCCGTAGAACTTAATAATAATATTTATTAAAATTTAATTTATTTTAAATTTCGCTAAAAAAAATAGAAGGCAAGTGTTGAAAGCAAAGAAACAAAAGGCATCCAGAAAAGACCTGGCGTAATCAGACAAATAAAATATAGAAGAACGGTTAAATAATGTTTCTAAAGCTTCTAGCAAAAAAGAAATTTAAAAAAAAAATTAATAAAGAATTTTATCAGGGTGCACGTATTTATTTACAGATATTCGTCTCAATAATTTTATAGCAAACATAATTATAATGTAAATTGACCGTTTATCTTATCTTACACGGAGATATGTTAATCTCTTGGAAAAATATAATAAAGATAAAAAACACATCTTCGCTCTCCGATTAGCTTTAAAAATAAACTAGAGCTGAGAAAATGAACATACACATCGTGGATATTTTGGTCAAAATTTACATATTTGATACAGAGAACAAAAAAAATAAAACGAAAACAAATACATTTATATTTTACTATCACTTGTAATATTTTTTAGAACTATTGTCAAAATAAGTACCTACAAATAAGATGTATGTAGGTTATATAATATTGTAACGAGATAAAAAAATAATCACGCATTTCTGTCAAAGTGACAGTTGTTTGAAGTTGGCACAATACTACCGAAGGATCTGGAATCACATCCAACTTAAATTTGAAATTTATGAGTACTTGCTAGTAAACACTGTCAAAGTATGGATAACAGTATTAGCCATATAAATACAACACACGGGAGTAAGGTGTGAGTTATTTTGCGTACGCGATGACGGCGATAATACAAGCGAAGTTAGCCGCGGGCGGCGGGTCAGGCCGGCCAAGCGAGCGGTAGCGGCGAGAAGCCAGTGGTGCCAAGCAAGCGGTAATTCAACAGCGATTCTAGAAAGTTCTTACCTAGTGTTATAAAACAGAAGAGAAATCAATAAGTGCGTAAATTGATGGAAAATTCAAGTGAACAGTGAATAAAGTGTTAGCGAATATAAAGTGTCTATTTACGAGTGATAAATTGCGAAACGGTTTAATTTAAGGAAAAGCGTTGTATTTAGTAGCGATAAGTGACTTTGTACGTTAGTTTAATTAATTAATCGGTATTCAATAAATCCTGTATTGAATCCCAGCGTTTTTATTAATTCCTCCTGCAGTCACGATACGTGACAATATAATATATTTGAAACATGAGATAAGATTTATTTATTGCTCTTATTTATTTATTTACAATTTAGGCCCATATAGAAAACTGTAAATATTTTAATAATTAAAGAAAACCCTTTGAAATATAATTTTTACTTAAACTTTGTGGTATAACACAATATTTGAGTCATTTTTTACTTTTAGTAGTAATGTTTCGAGAGTAGCAGACCCTCTCATCATAAGGTACAGTTAATTATTTAATTCTATCAATCTATTCAGCTACGGCAGGGAGCCGCGTGGTGGTTTTTTTTATCATTAACGGAAGCAAATTGAAGATAGTGAAGTGTTTTGAAATGTGATATTATTCATAAATTATTTAAATTAAAATGTTGCAACACGAAGTGACTGCAGAATCATTCAATGAGAAAAATCTGTTTATAACACTATTTAATTGATAAATCAACAAGTTTCAGAGCCAATGGTTCCTTCGTCATGATAAAATGATTATTTATAATTATAATAATTGTTAATTATATAATAAAATTACAAGTAGGTAATACATACATAAAAAAGTAAATACAATTTGAGTCGAGTAACCAACAAGGAACTAATGTGAAAACAAATATTAGGGTTTTACTACACATTTGCAAAAAGGACTTATGCTGAAAGGCACCCAAAATTTTTTAAAATTTTTTAATTAAATTTTAAAAAAGCATAAATTTCTTAGATTTTGATATTCGAACATTTCAAAATAAACATTTTAACATAATTTTACATATTTTGTAAGGATACAGACATAGTTTTACATAATTCTTCTAATCATCCGGTTTCTCAAAAATTATCTGCTTTTCATACTTTGCTTAAGGCGATCGTCCGGAATGATGAATTTTCACCATTTTTTCTCATATCTTCTCTTGCGTTTTTATCACATTTGTTGTACAAAAATATATCATTTTAAAATTTATTCATTAGGTAACATACATTTAAATACGGATATCTTGTTAAAATGACACTAACTAAATTATATAATTAAATAATAAATTACCAAATCTACTTTGTTTTAAAAATGAATAAAATCGCTACACTTTGTTGGCCTTTTATTACTGAATGGCCTCGTGAGATGTCTTTTTTTCAATAATATTACAAAATGAACAATTGCAAAAGGGTTGAAAAAGAACACACATAAAATAAAGTAGTTGAATTAATAATGTTTTATAAAATATAAATTGTAAGTAAACAAACTGACGCATTTTATTTTACTATGGTAGAAAATGCCTGCCACGTAAATCTCAACTAGTCAGTCGATATCTCGAATTCGATATTCTGTTCATTAACTTGAAGTACTTATTAATAATGCTTCGAGTGTATGTGCATTACATTATTACCTGCCCAAACAAAGTTCTCGCACCTTCAGTTATATATCACACTTAGTGCTATATATAACGGTACTGATATCGGATTTGTATTTCCCGGTACTGGATCTACTCTACTGGGAAATCTAATCTACTGGAAAATTCAATAGGTATAAGAGATAAAAATGTGTTAAATGCTTGTTGTGCCTATAATAAAAGATTCGAAATAGTTTTAAAGAACTTTTATCACAATACAAATCACTGAATTACCCTATGTAATTCAATAAATTATTGTTGGCAAAAATATTACATCGGTCTCAATAATACAACAACAATCAGTCTCAATAATAATTTTTAATAATCAACAAATTAAGTATTGTGTTTTCTCAACTTTAACAAGAAATAATCATTCTTGTCATGAAGAACCTTTAAATATTAATTAAATAAGTTGTAACTAAAAACTATTCAGTCTGGTCTTAAGAAATATTCTAATCTCTTAACTTATCAGAAACTCAAAATATGCAGTAACTTTTAAACATAACAATAATGAAAAATAAAATTATTTACGTATCGTATAAGGTTAGGTTAGGTAAGGTTAGCGAAACTGTTGCGTAGCTGTTGGTAGTGCGTACGCAAAATGGAAATAGCATCGAGACTTTCGTCATGTAATCTTTTTCGCAATCGATTCATTTCGATTCGCAAAAAATCAAATCACTGGTGACTAAAAGAGCATGAAAACAGTTGAAAATATTTACATAAATTAGTATAACTTTTTGTAGTTCCGAAATTCCCGGAAAATGAGTTTCATTTCCAGGTAATGAGGGCGATGAAATTCCCGGGAATTCCCGGTATTGATGCGCCCAGAAATTTCTGGGAGCGACCCCTAATCGCACTACATGTAGGACATCTATGTGTGTATCAGGAACGTGCAATGAGAAATTCAAAGCATGACTAACGAGAACACACAGAACAGTAGTTTATCTTCGGTCTGTCGGCGAGTTATTAGCCTACTCTTGCATTGACGCTAGGGTTGTCACTTTATTTTTACTCCCTTTCTTTTAACTCGTAGCGTCTGAGATTCCGATGCGTAAGGTAGACACGAAACTCGCAAATTTCTGTAATTAGTATACCTTGTTTCTGCACTTAAATTGCAAGAACGCTGATTAACATCAACGTATACTTTTAAAAACTCACAGTCTTTGTGATAATCAACACACCTTTTTAGTAAAGCACCACAAACATAAAAAAGGCATTTTTTTCAGGAAGCGCATTTTTTTTCTAAAGCGGCGGCTGCGAGCGCGAATGGCACCGAAGGCACGGCCCTTACTGCCGCCGCCTTGTGCCCCCACATTCTATGTCAATGTGTGCGTCACAGTGCGTGCGTACACGGCGCGGAGCACACACACACACATTCTAACGAAGACATATTACTGTTCTTAGTATACTGTGGTTCCATTGTGACTTGATTTCCAAGAAGCAAACTATCGTCCGCAAATCCCTCCTCATAGCGGTTTCCGTGCAGAAGCGATTTAAAAAGTTCAAATACTTATGCTCCACTTACTTCTTATTTATTCGTTGCTTATATTGCTGTGCATAATTAGATATTTATGTATTTTGTTCATCCAAAGCCGGCTCCAACGCCAATCTGTTGCTATTTATTCAGGAAAAATGCCGATAAAATATATTTAAGTGTATATTTAAGCTGTAGTAGAAAATCATATTTCATCTTTTCTAAAAAAAACACGTTTTTTTTGTTAAGTATGCATTCTTTAATAAGTAGAGAAATGAAAAAATACTATTTTTTTTAAATAATTAACGAAAATTTTGAATCACGCATGATATCATTTTTATTTAATTATTCTTTAAACCCCTCACCAATTTAAATTAAAGTTTTGATAAACCAAACAGCTTTGGTAAAAACTAGTTTTCGCCTGTATTGACATATTTATCTCATCTTTATCGTATTGTTATTTTAATCATAGAGACAGAGAATATCAATTAGACCTAGAAATGATTTTTTTTTATTTACATTCTTAGATCAAAGTGATACACATTAATTCCATGTTTTTATTGCACGAGTTACTATAAAAATATGTCACGTAATGGTGCGTGTCTAATGAGCTATCAATTACTCTAATTTCGAATATCTGTCTTTTCGTAACTCGCTTGAATTTCAAAAATAATACTGATGATGACTTGCCGCTAATGAGGCTTAGATTCCCAAATGTTATACGCAAGGGTCGTTATTAATTATTATTTTGTCCCGGGATTTTTCACGGGTTTACGGCTTGTTTTATTTTTAATTTGTATGTTTTTAAAATTTTGTACTTAGAATTACAGTTAATAATTTCTTTTTTTTTCTTTTTCATCCCACTTACCCTAATAGAAGCAGTTCCGGGTATTGGGTAGGCTTAGAGGGATTTCCCATGAGATATGGCAAGAAAGATGGGACACGGCCACCACCATAAGATGGATATATTCTTTCTTCCCGAAGGTTGCCGTGAAGGAACAGGGCAGCAGAACATTTTCCGACGCTGGACCACTACATGGTGCAAATTCTATGGGGTCACGGAGAGTAGAGATCGAAGCTTTTCGATCTAAACTCTCTGTTCCCCACGGAAACAATTAAATAACAGGTGCGGTCCGCTGAGTTCGCTTCCGAAGCCCCGATGTACTAGCAGGCCGGGAGTGTAGAGCGCAGAAAATTCTCCAAGTCCAGAATCCGTGCCAAGTCGTCGCCTCAGGTGGTAAAAACAAGTCCAATATATCCAAAATCGTAGCCAAGTCCAAATGCAGAAGTCAGTAGAAAATCCAGAGTCCAAATCCAAAGAAGAAAAGCAGGGGTCAAGCAGGGTGTGAAGTGAAACGCAGAATAAATGTTCCAGTAGGCGTACTCGGCAGAGGCTCCCAGCAGAATGAGGCACTCGCCCGCCCGGCGCAGTATTTATACAGTGCGGAAAGCTTCCCCCTGACTCGCGCCGCCGACCAATCAGCGCGCTCGATTCACCGGGCGCTCGGAGCGCAAAATGACGGCCTCCCGTGCCGATTCGCGTATTAAAATTAAATATTTTAATCGATAGCAAATTAAACGCCACCCCCCGGGGATTTTAACACATCATCTATACCAATCTATGTCTTGCCCATAGGATGATGTCGTTTACTGGAACCGCAAGAGTGAATTTACCTAGTTATTCAACAAAATATGCCGATTTACCGCGGCATTTTCAAGAATTAATTTACATTTAATTCGGTTAAAAATAGTAAACATGATTTTACGAGATTCTAAGTTATACCATTCGATAGATCTCAACCAAGCGCATCTTTTGGTGATATTTTCAAGTATGTCGGATAGATATTAATTGCGTAATAGGCAGACAAAGTGTGTCACCTCAAACAAAGCGCACTAGCTAACTTTCAGATAAGCAAAAACATATCACTCCCATAGATGTTCACATGAGGAACACAATAAAAAATGTTTCAGCTCGCTGGGATGTCTGTAACGTCCGTAATCAGAGTTCAAAAATATTCGCTTTGGCCCTCGACTCCAGCCGCACGGCGCCACTATGGCGCCGGGTTTTTTCCATTACCCGCGCGGGCTGTATACATACAGGCGGCGCGGTCAAGCGAGTTTATCAGGGCCCACGCGAGATATTTTACTCTCAATTTAAACATTTTTTATTTTAATTTCTACTTTACAATACCACACAAAGGACTCATTTGGCACATTTAAATACTTATGTATTTTTACTTCCTCGCCTCTTCGAGGCAGGACATTTACATAAATTCCATCAAAATAGCGGCCATTCTATGATAGTCCGCGGCGCTCCGCGCGATTTAAAAATGATTTTATTCCCATCGCGCGAGCTTTCCCTGTATATCAAGACCACGAAACATCAATTTTATTCAGTATTACATTTACAAATGTCTTATCTAATTCTTAAATATTTCATTAAATATTTCATTAAATATTTCATCAAACTTAAATATTTCATTTTCTTAAGTATTTCAAATATTTCAACACTTTACAAGATAAGACCAAAAATGTAATTTCTTCGTGGAATTTTTCCAACGCCCTCCGTCGGAGATGTCACATATCGCCGGCTCAGTGCCCGCGCCGACTATCCGCTTGGAGGCGAGGTGGGCCCATACAACGGACCTGAGCCCTCCGTAAGGGCCAACATTCTTGACTTCAGACGGGTCATCATCATCATCACATCGTCATATCAGACGGGTCATCATCATCATCATCATCATCCCGTCGTCATAATTCTACCTGTCCGATACACTCTCCGATGACCCATGGTGTGTATGTGGCCAGGTAACCCCGGTGAAACATATCCTCTAGGAATGCATGGTATATCTGACGCGAAAGGCGATTAGATAAAGGTTTGGATGAGAATGGGGTGTTTTTTACCAGGGCGTCATCTTTCAAACGAAGTCCTGGTAAGGAATGAAAGGCACTTCGGATGTTTCCGGTCTTTTGTCAGGGAGTGGATGTCCCGCTGGGAGATCTTGAGAAGATCACAGAGTTATTTTTTCGTATTTTTCCTTTAGTTGAGTTTCATATTGTTTACGGGCAGAAGGGAATTATTTTCCCTCTATTTTCCTTCTGTTGAGTGCTGCTCCTGCACTGAGTATTTATTTTTTCTGCTGGTCCTGACTTCGTTGCCGGAAGTCATCGTGTTTTTCTTTTTGTTTGTCATTTATTATCCCCTTGAGGGGCGGTTTACGTTGTCCGACTTCAAGCCATCCACTGCCGCCACCGTGGGATTTTTCTTTAATTATTTTGTAATTGTTACTTTAATTTATTTTGTTTTAACATTAAGGAACAATAACCGGTGAAATGAAGACGCTGCCTTTCATTGCACGCTTCAGCAGCTGATTATAAAGTGTTTTTTTTAATTCTCACTAAAATGATTAGACAAATCAAAGCAGAGCATTAATATTGTAATCTGTTTGCTGATCAATTTTCTGACAGCTATTTTTATCATTTATAATTCTTTGAAACTTTGAATTAAGACAAGTAAAGTGGATTGTTTTATTACGCTGTCAGATAAAGATTATTATCGGGGAGTCTTGTTTGTTGGGAGAGAGGTATTTTGTTTTCTGATTCCGTGTCAAATGTTTGGTGTTTGATGGATCGTTTATATCATATTCTGACTGATAGCTGAAACAAAAAATTTCTGTACATTCTAGAGTCTTGAATAGATTACAATATTTTATTAAAAACACATTCTTATTGTGAAGTTGCAATTTTTTAAAACCAAATTAATTGATCAATTAGAAAGACATACAGAATAACCAAAGCCACGAAAAAATATTGCGCTGCTACAGAGATTCGAAGCACGGATGTCCTCCTTTCCGGGGCAGGCGCGTTCTCCAATTACGCTGTAGCGGCCTTGTATATTTCCGTGAATATATCGACCTAATCTGTAAGTCTCATTTATTGATTGATTAACATTTATTATCCATTTTTCGAGCAATCCACTTTTTCTGGTACGGCAGGCACAAATTACTTTGTATTTCTGCTGCTAGTTAATAGCTAATTAAAACAATTAGAAAGACAAAGACAGCCCGTGCATCTTTTAATAAGATGAAAAGTCTACTCTGTAATGACGACTTAAACTTGAAGCTCAGGCAGAGAGTGATCAAATGCTATGTATGGTCAGTTCTACTTTACGGTGTTGAAGCATGGACGCTGAAGGTGACTACTCTAAATCGCCTAGAGGCGTTCGAAATGTGGATACATCGTAAAATGTTAAGGATATCTTGGACTGACATAACTAGTAATGTTGAAGTTTTACGTAGAGCAAATACAAACAGACAGTTACTCAACATAGTAAAGCTCCGTAAAATTTCATATTTTGGTCATATAATGAGAGGCGAAAAATACTCCATCCTTCAGCTCGTCATGAAGGGGAAGATTGAGGGTCGCAGAGGGGTCGGAAGGAGGCGGCATTCCTGGCTTCGAAACATCCGAGAGTGGACCAGGATAAGAAGCGTGGAAGAGCTGTTCTGCACTGCTCTGGACAGGGAAACTTTCTCCCAGATGATCGCCGACGTCGGGGGGACCCGACAGGGCACATGAAGAAGAAGAAAGACAAAGAAGAAAAATTTAGTAGAAACAGCCGCTCAACACTTGGTACAATAAAATAAATATACATATATTGAATGATGACTCTGTAATAAATTTCAACAATCATGGGTATTCAAAGATGTGTATTCAAAAATGTCGCGTTATATCCTCTCCGCTTACCCCTACGATGAAACTACGTAATGATAAGCAAATAATTTAATAATTTGAACACATACAATTTTTAAAAATCAAAACAACCTCAATGCAAGGGTTTGCAGGTTATATAAACAGCTGTGTCACCAGAATTTGGATGGGGTGGATGTGTTTGGTGTTTCCTTAAACTTTAAGAACGGTGTCAGCATCAATATCGCAGGCCCCTCGCCTCTTCCCCCGCCGCCGCCCGCAACACTCATTGTTGACATGCCGCCTGCGCCTGTCACAACAAATCGACCGAGCGCTAGCGGTGACAGCGAAGCAGCATCTCGAAAAATGACTACACGATCAGCAGCGCGAGAAGAAAAAAACAGGCAAAAGCCTGTTAACTACGCTGTGGCAGTCACTGGTCCATCTGGTGAGGCCTCAACCATCTCTCCTGCTGCATCTTCTGCTGCTGGCGCTTCGCAGGCCATCGGAAGTGCGGAAACGACAGTGTCAGTGCCCTCCAATAACGCAAATTGGACAATTGTTCGAAACAAGAGGCGTGCCGTCGTTCGGGGAACCTTGGGAAAGCGAAAAGATGAAGATCTCAAATATTATCATTTCTATCCGTTCCATAAGGACACTTCGAGCGACGACATGTCATCTTATTTAACCTCATTGGTGAGTACAGCCTCATTTAAGGTAACAAAGATCAAATCACGGGGTGAATACTCGTCATTTAAAATCGGTATCCCTAAAAGTACTGCTAATAAGATTTTGCAAAGCGAAAATTGGCCGCGCAACTCATTTATAAAAGAGTGGGAGGCGAAACCGCGAGATGCACCGCGCCTTCCTTCAGTAAAATGACTAGTTCGTGATAATAAATTTGATATTTTATTATCAGAATGTTCGGGGAATAAAAACGAAATGTGTGAATTTTTACAACAATGTTTCGGCTTGTGATCTTGACATTATAGCACTAACCGAGACCTGGTTGAATGCTAGCGTTTTTGACTCAGAACTTTTCGATGGTAATTTTACAATAGTAAGACGAGATCGCGGTGGCCACAGGCAGGGTGGGGGATGTTTGTTGGGAGTGAGAAATAGAGAAAACTTGCAAGTCGAGCGTTTTTCTATTTTGGAAACGTCCAATGAAGATCTCTGGGTAAAACTGACATACGAACTCGATATTACGTTCGTTTGTGTATTATATTTTCCTCCGGCGAGTGAGACTGATATGTATCGACTGTTCTTCGATAAGATGTTATCCAGTTTAGAACTACTTCAGGATAAAAACCTCATTATATTGGGAGACTTTAACCTGCAGTCAGCTCGTGACAATTCGAGCGTAGAAGCTGACTTAATTTTTTTGTGCTCTATGTTAGGTCTCTCGCAGTATAATAATATTTTGAACTCCAGAAATAGAACTCTGGATTTAATATTTTGTAAAAGGGCAGTTGATATTTCTCGGTCATTATCACCTCTTACGAAAGAAGATAATTACCATCCCGCACTTGAATTTTGTTACAATCCGAGTTCATATCGCCCCCGTCGAACTAGAGTTCCCGGAGAGGGTCCGGTTCGTCGGAGGGGCTGGAACTTTGATAAAGGTGACTTCGACAGACTGTACTCTCTTATGGACGCTACCGACTGGGGCGAGATGTATACCATATCGGATGTGAATGAGGCGGTACAATATTTTTATTATACTGTTGAGGGTGTACTAGATTCCTGCTTCCCACGAAAATCTCAGGCTACCGGCGGAAGGCGATATCCGGAATGGTTTTCTAGGGATATTGTTAGGGATATACGAACTAAACATTTCTATCATAAAAACTGGAAAGCCTTTGGCCGTCACAGCGATTATGAAATGTTTGGACATTACAGATCTATCGTAAGACGTAGCATTCGATTGGCACACCGAGAGTTCATTTCCAGGATGGAAAACAATATTCTACAAGACCCTAATACGTTCTGGGCCTATATAAAATCCCAAAAAGCGGATGGTGGGAATATTGATTCCATGACTTGGGGCGAAAAAATGGTACGGGGTGCAGATATTGCCGAGGCGTGTGCAGGTCATTTTAAAACAGTCTATAGTAATGAACCTCCGCTTCTCGATATTAATATTGCTAAAACATGTTCTCCGATCGGTGCACAGTCTATTGATGTTCAATATATCAATGAAAAGGATGTGGCCGACACTATTAAAAATCTAAGTAATACCCATTCTCTTGGGCCAGATCTCATTCCAACATTCTTCTTAAAAGGCTGTGTGGAACTGATAAAAAAACCGCTATGTTTTTTGTTTAATCTTTCTGTAAATACAGGGGTCTTCCCGAAAACATGGAAGACGTCAAAAGTTACTCCCATACACAAGAGTGGTTCTAAGTTATCCGTAGAAAATTATAGACCTGTAGCTGTTCTCTCTGCACCAGCTAAGGTATTTGAAATTATAATAAGTAAAACCGTCGCTTCCCGAGTAGAGCCGTTTATAATTGATGAACAACATGGATTCAGGAAGGGCCGCTCGGTTGAGACCAATCTGATGATTTTCACAAATTATGTCACGGAAGCTCTGGACGCGGGACATCAGGTAGACTGTTCATATAATGACTTCGCCAAAGCCTTTGATACAGTCAACCATGATGTCTTATTGAAAAGGTTGTATGAGATTGGTTTCTCGGATGGTATGCTAAAATTTATGGCGAGCTACCTCCAAAATAGGAACCAATACATCTCCTACGGTCTATTCGCGTCAGAGTGCTTCTATACCTTCTCGGGTGTCCCGCAAGGATCTAACCTGGGTCCATTGTTGTTCTCGATTTTTATCAATAATATAAAGAATGTAATTTAAACTCGCGCTTTCTGTTATTTGCGGATGACTTAAAGCTTTTCTTAAAGGTGTCAACTTTGGACGATTTTCATCTTCTCCAAACAGATATATCAAATATATGTGAATGGGGAAGACGAAATAAACTTTTGTTTAATGTTTCCAAGTGTTCGGTTACATCCTTCACTAGGGCCCAAAAAACTCTATTTTTTCGCTACAAAATGAACGACCAAAATCTGACAAGAACATCGAATGTTAAAGATCTAGGTGTTAAATTTGTAAGCAGCCTGACATTTCATGATCACATAGAGACGATCAGTGGTAATGCTCTGAGAATGTTAGGATTTGTTCTGCGTACTGCCAGGGTTTTCGAGAATACCCGCGTACTGAGAACTCTTTACAACTCCTTGGTGCGGAGTAGACTCGAGAGTGGCTCGATGATCTGGGGGCCACATGAGAGCAAGTACTCTCTTATGGTGGAGAAAGTCCAAAAGAAGTTTCTGAGATATCTCTACATGAGAGAGTACGGGCATTATCCTTGGCTTTACCCAACCGAGTTTCTCCAGGGTATGCTTGGCTACAATAGTTTAGAGACTAGAAGGAATGTGTATTTGATTACACACTTTTATCGATTGTTGCGCGGTATGATCGACAATACTGAAATTATGCAGAGCATTGGTTTGTATGTTCCTGATAATTACCTTAGACATCGTCAGCATAGATTGTTTCACATTCCAATATACAGGACCAACCTGCCGATGGTTATGCCTGTTGGAAAAGCTACAGCTATGCTGAACAAGATCGCTTTGGATATTGATATATTCCATGTGTCTGAGGGGGTTTTCCGAAGCAGGATTCTCCTACACCTTTGACCAGATTATACAGGTCACTTCTAATTGTTTAATAATTGTTTAATAATAAATTAGTATTTTAATACACAATATGTATATGTATGTATGTATATGTATATGTGTATGTATGTATACATATGTGTTTATGTATATGTATATGTGTATATGTATATTTTTAGATGTAAGTTAATAATATGTATGCATTGAACTGAATGTTTGTAATGTACATATTATGTAATAAATAAAAATTGAAATTGAAAAAAATATACATAGCTTCTATCAGTCGCTCTTTGAGAATTTCGAAACTTTCGGCTTTTGCACGTTGACAGGAACATGCTTTTGTATGTACGACAGTGTACGTGTCGTATGATATATATTTTTTTGTCATCGCTGGCAACGCTTCTTTTTTTGTTTGTTTTATGTGTTTTTTATTTAATTTTTTGTTTAGAATTATATAATCAGTAAGGTTCCAATCATCGATACAATCAGTTACAAATTTTAAATAACGTTATTATGTAACCGATTTCAACGTTTAATAATAACAATTTAAACAATACAATAACCTGATATATATCAGTACAAGTGTGGTCTGGTAAGTTCCTTTGTAGAGAAATGCATATTGAGTAATTTTATTTAATTATTAACATAGTTTGTCAGATAGAAGAAAATTAATTGACTTCTGCACAAAATTATCAATTCTCAAATTGATAGTCCTGATCTTCTCTCCATTGTCAACGTTCCAAGCGTTCAAAAGGTATATTCTATTACGATAATACCAGAAAAAACTACCACATATACTCAACACAGCCGATACTACACAGACTGGGTTATAAGTACAGTTTGTAGATGTAAAATATATATTTTATATTAAAATATGCTGAAGTTTTACTGTTTTGCTCACATGTAGGTTTGTTGTCTTTTTTATTTTTTGCGTCACATATTATTTTATGAAATTAATTTTATGTGTATACTTTTTAAGTGAATATGTTTTTTTATTTTGCTGAGCCATTTTAAAATGTGTACTGTCTTGTGACTGTTATTTTAATTGCTGTCTTGTGTACTTCTGTTTAATACTGTTAAAACTGTAAGGGTATCTCTATGTTTTTACTATTTTCTAAAAAGTGCTACGCACCGTTAGCGTACACAAATAAATAAGTCTTCATTCAAACTTATTATTGCACTTTATTTATTACACTTTGTGCGTCAGTGGCGTCATCAGTCGTAAAACACGGGTGGGTAGTTATTTATCGTACATAGATAACATTTTGAATTATTAAAAATATAGAGATCTTAATCGTTAAGTGTCCCGGGATTTCACACTATCTATTTAGGTTATTTAGATCTAAAAAAACAAACAATTATATATATTAAGAGATTTAATCTCAGTTGTAACAAAGCGAAGGATTTTCCGCATGGTTTCATAACGAAATATGTTAATCAAGTTTTAAAAAATAAACCAAAATAGATTAGAATCCAATAGTTTATCACTTTTAAATTACCTAATTAATCATGGGCACATGGCAGAAACGTCAAAAAAATTTGATAAACGATCATCCCAATTATTAACAAATCAATGAGATTAACTAATTTGAAAAATACACGAAAGAAAATCTAGTTGTACACTGGAACTAGGGAATGCAATCCCGAGTCGGGATAACCCTTTCGGGATCCCTCGAGATTAGAATTTCCAATCCCGCGGGATACCTAGGGATTGGGATCCCGAATACTCTTGTTTTTTTTTTGTTTATAAAACTGAATAGCAATTAACGACAATGGCTTGCATTTTAATATCAGTAATTTTAATAAAATGTTCATTATTAATCATTGCATTAGCGTTTTTGTAGGCGTTTTTCCTAGCATCAATCAGTCAATGCAGTAGAGTTAGTAGTAGTTTTTATTACTATGTTAGGTTGATAAAATACAGCAAATATTATTGAAAGTTATTGTCATAATTTGAATATGACATGAACATAAGTTTTAAGTACTTACTAAAAGCTATAAAGACATTATATATATTATATCTCGCGGGATCGGGATTGCATTCCCTAACTGGGACACGAGCCGCAGAACAGCGAAACCAATAATTTATTGTTTCGCTGTTTGTTTTGTAAATAATTAGGATGATTGTTTTTCAAATTTTCTTGACGGTTTTGGATTGGATTCTAATCTAATTTGGTTTATATTGTTTAAGAATTGATAAACATGTTTCCTAACCAAACGATTAATTCAACACGTCAAAAGTTCTGTCATTCGAGTAGAAGGTAAGTAAGACAACGTGTAAAATATTAGTAGGCAATGAATGTAGTGAATGTAATGAATGTAGCAATGAATAAGTAGATGATTTTGTAATTGAGAAGTAGCTGCGTTCGAGAGAAAAGGAAAAGCTGAGAAAGATATGGAAAGGAGGTTGACTGCAAAAAAATAAGGTGAACGGTGATTTGAGTGCAATAATTTCTAATAGAAATGTGTCTATCAAGCTAAGACTAGCAGTACACAATGGAATTCTGGTACCAACACTGATGAATGAATGAATACGGTGTAAATGAGATCACTTTGTGTGATAGATCCATTTATGATAAAGTAAAGGATGAAAGAAATTAATTTAAAGCAGGTCTTAGCGTTGTGAATAGAATCAAGAAAAGGGTCGCTCAGGTGGTTTGGGCATGTTGAGCGAATGAATGAGGAAATCATGACAAAAAATATAGTTAGGTTTATTTATACTTACTTACTAATTATAACTAAATTGTCTGTACATATATAATGATGAATATGTACATTTTATCATATAATTCTCTGTGAATGTAAAATGTAATGATACTCCTCTCCTACACACGAGTCCATGTCTCTCATGTAGAAGAGAAAAATCCATCATAAGTAACTGGCTCTATCTTGTAGAAAAAAACGTATTTGTAAAAAATAAAAATAAATATCGGCGTCAAAAAGAGAAGGTGACCGCGGAAGACGTGGCATGACCAGATAAACCAGATACTGGAGGGTGGTGTTGTTAGGAGCCTCACAAATAATCTATTTCTTATGAGAAGATGTATGAATATGGATGCGACGAGAGCTGTGTATCAGGACAGAAGAGTGTGGCGCTCTATCTTCTCTGCTTGCCCGCACGAGGAAACGGCGTGATTGTCAGTTGATAAGTAAGTAATTTGTTTACAAATAGCAACATCAAAAAATGGTTCTCCATAAACATAAAAATATTACTAAAATCAAGCTGATATAGACCTCTTTCCATTTTTATGAGACAATCGAGTGTAAGCCGTGCGTTAAGGGCACATTGTTTTCTTGTGTTGGTGTTTACAGGTACTTAGGTATACACGTAAACACAAACACAACGAAACAGTGTGCATCGTATGCACGGCTCACACATACTATAATAATTCGATTATCTTTCTTAAACGGAAAGAGGTATACCTACGGACTTGCATGGGTAACAAAATTAAAAAATATTATAATAAGTAAGTAGTTAATTAAGTAGTTAAATAAGGTGCGTGTGTTTTTAACTCCTTGTGCGAATCCGAAATTATTTATAAAAAATTCCGCAAAACGCCATCTATCGACAATCGTATCAAGGAGGTATTAACATAAATTGTAAACTAAATGCAGGAAAGTTTCAGAATGTTTTCGATAGGGTGACGTATGTATATCAGAAGGCAGAAAAGTTTTATAATATTTCCGATAGGGTGAAATGCGAAAGGCCCTGTTATATCTCCGCTACCATTTTAATATTTTGCATTCCAATATAAATCATTTCGTTTATGAATATCTATCGTGTCCAGCTTAAGCAACCAGGTAGAAAGAAGGACTTACATAGTTTCGTTGTCCCAAAGTTGAAACTTGAGC
The DNA here is from genome assembly GCA_016648135.1 of Agrypnia vestita. Taxonomy (NCBI): domain Eukaryota; kingdom Metazoa; phylum Arthropoda; class Insecta; order Trichoptera; family Phryganeidae; genus Agrypnia; species Agrypnia vestita. The sequence continues at coordinate 16,570 of JADDOH010016764.1, forward strand.
TGAAGATAAGGAGACGACTTTTTGCCCTTTATGTGTGTCCATCCCTTCAGGGCCAACTGTTTTACATTAACACCATAATATCAGCCCCTTCCAAACAAAAAATGCTTGTATGATTTTAGAAACAAAAGATTTAAAGTATAAGAAGTAAGAATGGACGGAAGCCCAATCACCGTGTTTCTGATTTTTGCTCTGTAAAGATTTTCTCAAATAAATGTATTAATTCTCCTGTAAAAGTGTTTAACTGAATGAAGTCCTCTTAAATACTGATAAACCTGTGTGGGAAATTTAATTGGCCGGTTGTTTCAACTTAGATTACAGTAATCTTTCGTAAAAAACCATAGATTTTTACGAAAACGGGTTGTGTGAACACTGTGAACAAAGGGAAATGCAATAATCGATGGTTTAAGCGAAAGATAATGTAAAACAAGACGGAAACGCGTAACAGGAAGCGGGAATGAAAAAATATTTATGAAAAATGGTTGCCAATGGTAAATTGAACCTAAAAAGTAAAAAAAAATGTTTTAGATGGCCCATTTTTGAAATTTCAACATCATCGCAGACCCACCTACTAATGGAGGCGCTGTATTCAAATGGTGTTTTTGAATGTTAAAAGTGCATAAAATACATAATTAAACTTCTTTAATATATTTCAAGAGTATTTATTAAGCCTAATAAATCCTACATCAATATCTTTAATCATAATCTAATAAAAAATTAATAAAAATAGCCTTTTTTCGAGCGCCCAAAGTAGAATCCTGCCTTCAGAGGCCCCAGTACACGATTTTCGCAATTGCTCTCGATTTTGCTAAATTTAACGTAAACTTATTAAATCATTCAGAAAAACCCATAGCTAAACAGGTTTTTAATCAATTAATCAATTAATTAATTGTAAACAGCGCTGGGCCTGTAGAAAATATTATCAAGGAGCCCTAGGTTGGATTCAGGATATAAAATAAAACACCACTTTTACAAATCTCTCGATAAAATGTGAGCCAATTTAGAGAAAACAGTAGTCAAATTAATTTATCTAAGTAAATCGCATTCAATTTTTACTAAAGCAAGGTTATTCAGACGATCTTGTCCCATAATATTCCATAACTCATTTTTTATAAACTTTAGGTAATTTCTAAAAAGAAAGTTTTCCGGTACAGTTAGTTATCACTAAAAACAAGTAGGTTTAATGTGTAAGATAATTTAAATCTTATGAATTTTCCATAATAAGTCTATAAAATGCAGTTCCAGAGCCTCATTATTTTTTTGTGATATATTTATTGAGCTATATTTACCTCAACGTGTGTGTATTACAAAGTTTAATTTAGCGTAAATTCAAATTCAGTCAAGTCAAATTCCTCACCTCCGTGGAACTTCATGTAAAAGAAAGATGTAATGTTTTCAAATTCATGTTTATTTACATAAAAACTTAATTATATACAACATCAACATAATGATAAACTGGAAACTTAGTCTAAATGTGAATCGATTAAATTAGTTGAAATATTAAAAACTTTTTAAGTCATGCAGGTGTATGCATTTGTTGAAGTATAAATGATTTTAAGCAATACATTACGGCGTATACACGCGAATATGACGGAATTAGGGCGATAAAGGACAGTTTACGTCAGTCAGTCATTCAAACAAAATACAATACATAACGAATGACAGCTCGCTCCACGCTCAGCTCTCCTACTGCCCTTTTTTCGAGATGAGACTTGGAGCCAAATATCCCCCTCATCCGTACCTATATACGCACCACAATATATTAAGACGAGGGAAAACTTATTTTATGCGGTAAGTTAACTAAAAGTAAATTGTATGCTTTTGATGTAAAAAAAAAACTACTTAATAATATAAAATCTATATTTAAAAAATGCATTGTGGCTTATTTTTTTAAACGTTAACTTTTCCAATAACATTTTTTTTAAATATCCATTAAAATATTATCGTTTAATTACACATTATATTTTGTAGAAATGCTGGTTGGAATATTTTAATGGAATTTCTGAATTAAAATATTATGCAATTTATTGTATATAATGAATTTTTACATTAAAAAATCTCAATATTATTTTAAAGCATATTGCATAATTTTTTTCAATTCATGTGTCTTAAACTGAGAAGTCATGCATTGGTAACTATTTAATTTCACAGGAAAATTGATTTCAAACCATAATTGGTATAAAAAAATGTATAATAAAATTAAATACATGGAATGTTGAGTGGAATTTAAAAAATATATCATTTATTTTTAATATATCTGATAATTAACAATAAAAACATCTTAATAATTAAAAAAAAACCTTAGAATAATTTCTTAAATAATACATCCATATCATTTTGTATACATATATGGCTACATCTATTTTTAAAACTGAAACGATACATCAAATTTGCTGTAACAATTATGTTATATTATTATCACGGTTTTTATTTATCTTTTTGTACCAACGCTTTCTTTCTCTACAATGAAAAGAAATAAATCCAAAAAAACTGCCCTGATTTTACTTAAAATAACAAATTTTCAGTAAATAAAAGATTTTTATTTCACGCATTATTCTTTCAGTTAAGATATATAATTGACGCAGTTTGATTCATATTAACTGCTCCGTGGTAGACCAACCTATGATGTATTTTTTCAATATTTAGTAGCATATTAATCTGGAAAAAATGTACATTTTATACATGTGATTACCTTACAAAATCTCAAAATATTTTTAAAAATTACAAAATTTTTATTTAGCTGTATTTTTGGTATAATTCTCAGCTGTCCAGAAATATACTATCACTTCGAGTTTCTTCCTTGCAATCATAGATTGTGCTCCATTACAAAAAAAGTTTATTAAAATCTGATAAAATGCGTTTTTACATAAGTATTTTGAAAAACTAAAAATGGTTTGTGTAGTCTCCTGAAAATTTACGTTTTCGAATCAGAGTATTTTTCTGGGGAGCAGTCTATGTGTATAAACATTTATATCGTTTTTAAAGAAAGACAATCCTGAAAAATTATATTCATATATCACAATATATCATTACTATTCGTTATGAAGTATAAGATTATCATCATAAATCATTAATATCCATCTACATATATCATCATATATAAAAATATGTATATACAAATCATTTATTCATATCACGAAAGAGAGTGTTATACACTAGTACATGTAGCATATCATGAAATAAAGTGTGTACCTACACTTTTCATTTTACAAATTTTTATTTGTGCATATAAAAAAAATCATGAAAGGGAATGTATACAATTTGTATCTACTTGATAATATAAAAATATTATATCACGAGAAAGAATGAACATAACTTATCTTTAAGATGTATTTCAATCAGACAATTGTAGAACAATAAATAAATAACACGTACAAAGAGTGACATTTTAATTTCCAGAATGCATATTTAAATTAAATAAACGCGACTGATTTAGACGGTGTTCCTATTAAAAATAATAATATCTAATGCCTAACTCACGTTATGTTAACATTTAACATTTAACATTTTTAAAAATGAAATGAAATATAAAAATCGTAGTAAAGGCTACGGCATTGGCTTTATTAGACAGATAATTTTATGCCATTAGTGTGTTTATATAGGATATATAAACATATAGGGTATTTATTTTTCTGAGGTTTGTTTTTGAATTGGCAACACTTTTTCCAGTGACTTTTACTCAGTTCGGTCTGCCATTTTAGAATGAATAGGGCTTATGCCAGAATAACGCTTGAAAATTGTTCAAATTTATTTTGAAAAAAAGCGGGATCGTAATTACATGACCAGTACCACGATTTTTATGTGCTTTATTTCATTTTAAATACTTCTATACCTCTTAAAAAAACACCATAAAATCTTTGACCATTCACGGCAGTTTTTGATTTTGGAAATAGCCATAAATCAGGTTAAATGGCAGGATAGATAATCAAACTAAGTCATCGCTTATTTGGCCAGAAAGTCACTGACGGTGAGCGCACTACGACTGTTTAAAATTTCGATGGTCCATTTTTACGTCAATCACACGTAAATATTTGCAACCTTCTCAACAGCTGGCTAACAGCTAGTTGAATTTCACGCTTGTACTAGTTTAAACATATTTAAATACTATTACTCGCATGATTTTGATACAACTACTTCCTAACACGGGCCGTTCCGTAAATTAAATTGTCACAACTCGTACGTTTTGGCAAAAATCTGTGTGATTTTAAAAAGAGCATCACTACACTTCAAGGCTTGGCAGAGAAACGTGTTCCTATACAGGTGTAACAGAGCTAATCCACAATACTCTACAGGTTTTTCTTTTTGTATCGTTGATGTTTATTTCTCCCAGAGCTAAGCTCCGGCAGTTATTGAAAGTGTACAAGTAAAGTGTAAAAGTAAAGCAGACATGAGAAGCACAGAGTAATGAAATTACTAACTAACCGACTGATGCAAAGTCGTTTATGTAGCCCTCTGACTCTTCGTTCGTTCGTCTTTCAGTCAGGAAACATTATCGATGACACGACTGCAAGTACTTAGGTCAGCAAATTCAGATAACTGAAACAATCGGACGGTGTAAATTCGCTCCCAGGTACGGCGGATGCACTTCCCGCGCTGGACTGCTGACGCTATGCGGACATTGCCCCCACAATTCGATGTGTTGTTTTTATGATAGTTATATATGACGTTATAAGAAAATAAATTAATAATACGGAGGGAAAAGTTCATCGACATATAATTTAGGCAAGAATCTACTTGTCGTGTATTGTGAACTATCTCTGTTATACTCTATATACCTAATCGAACGTTCGATGCCTAATAATGCTACACAAAATAACCTGAACAAATCTCGTGTCTCGATACGAGGCAGACAGTACAACGAGTCGCCGTTTCGCGGCAAGTGACATATTTACAATAATTTGTGCGTGGACTACGTGTTCTATTTGCCGGGCTCCTCGCTCATCTGGGGGGTTTTCCTCTTGCCGTCCTCCAGCTGGACCACGCTGGTGTCCACGTCCTTGGCGAACCTGTAGTTGGGCGGGTAGCCGAACTTGGTGATGTCGTTCCACCACTGCTCCTCCCCGGCTGCCCAGAGGACGAATATGAGGTTGGTGACGATGAACACTCCCAGCACTATCCAGAACACTGTTCTCCATTGTTCGAGAGTAGTCTGCGAAAGAAAATAATGGAATCATTATATGTTTCCTAAGTGTACGTAATGTATTGGTGGATTGGTGGACCTGAGCGAGCTGAGAAGGGTAGTGAGACAGACAGACAGTCAGGCTAATTATTAATTATTAACTAGCTGTACACCCGTTAAGTTCGCGTCTTTGCTAAGTCCTATATATGGACTGCACTTTTGATGGTTCATGCAGGTTCGGCGGTAGCAATGTTGTTAAGTTGCGGCCGATTCTCGTTTGCTGGCCCGGGGTTCATGTCCCATCTCCCGTTTTGATTTCGTTTTTAAGCCTTGAATTCGAACGAAATTACGGACCTTACACGAAGTTACGGACAGACAGACAACTAAGATATTATATTTGATTAACTATACCTGATGATGAGAGGAACCTCTCTCGAAACTATAATATTGATAAATATAAGTCAACTCATATTAACCATAACTAAAGTGCCATATCTAACTGTGTATAATCTTTAAAATTAAAAAAAAAAAAATAACCATATTTGCAAATGTGTAATTTACTATCACTGAAAAAATTGAACTACGCATGTTCCACTTCAACGGCAGCAAAAACAGCAATACGAATAATACGAGCACTTGGAATGTCGAAATTCTCACATATAACATCCCTTTTGTAACTTACTGTAAATTTTCATGCTCTTTACTACGCTTTTTACTGTAATTTTTTGGCTTCTTAATTAACCTTAAACGTAATGTTTGATTATTTACTAAGTAGCATTCGTGTTGTATACAAGTGATTATTGAACAAAATATTTAATTTATAATTGCTTTACGCTTACTCTGTTTATATTCTGTGCCTTACTTGTATTACTAAAAAAGTGATGATTGTGCAATATATTGGTTTTATTATTACTAAGTGCCTTCCCTATTTATTTATATGTTATGTTTTTAATCATATTTATGTATTTTTTGGCTAGTTCTATGAAAATAAATTATTTCTTTAAAAATATTTTTTCATGAAAAGCGCACCTGCGCGAGAAAAAACGAAATATATGAGAAAATGACGAAAAATGAGAAGAATCATCATGTATAAAAGAATGTGAAGCACTTACGCAATAGTTGAGATATACAAGCATTACTCATTTTTCTCCGTAATAATTTTCGAGCTATAAATTCTTCTGAAATCGTCTATAAACTCCAAAGCCGACACGGCGGGAAGCTCTTTCTCCGCAAACCTCGATAATATTGGCTGGAAGCTCTGCCCAAACTCGTGTAGATTATTCCGATATTTTGTACCCGCAATAATTGTATTACTTGTACTTGTTCCTTCAAAATAAACGCTGAAAAACATCGCACGAGTTTTAACCATCAACGACTTTGGAGAATCCCGTCAAGAACGGGTGGTGACCCTAATAAATAAAAACTTCTCCAAGGGACGTCACATCTACAGCATCCTCAACCACACTCAAATCCTCCAAAGACTACTAATGCTTAAAATTATATCCTTATTCGACAAGAAAAAATGCAATTTCCCAAAATAATTTTAAATTTAATAGTCTATGGAGCTCCATTTTCAGTCCACTGTGCGGCGTATTATTTAGAAGACCAAAACCTCAACAGAGGAACGAGCAAACATAACAACTAGCACAGCCTCTCAAAACTCCTCAGAAAGTAAATATCGTTAACGTGGATATATTTATAACTTACATCTGGTGTTAGAACTCCGACCAGGTAAGGTGTTATAATTCCTGATAGCGCCCCAATTCCGTTCACGATGGCCATCAGGGTGCCGGCGAAATTCGTGCTGAGGTCCAGGGCGTTCACCTTCATCCCAGGGTAGAAGGCTCCCATCAAACCCATGGAGAGAGTGAAGAGGGCAACCACGGCGGCCGAGTTGTTACCGGCGTATGATGCGAGGATGATGCAGATGCCTGGTCCAACAGAAGCTGTAATGCAAAAAAGATCATCGTAATTATAGCATTACTAGCAAGTCACATTCTGATTTAGAGTTTGACAGAGAAATTAAAATGGGGCAATTCGAATTTCGATTTCCGTTAATTCGAAATTTGTCAAAAAAATGTTAATTAATATGTTCAATAACGTTACAATTTAAAACATTGCATAAGATATTTTGTGTCTGAAAATTTATATATTTTTTATGAAATTAGACACTCATTTCACGATTTCTATGATTTGAAGAGTAGATTATAAATATATGTCTAATAATTGAATTTTCCAAGCACAGACCACCAAAATAAATAAATATGGACTGCATACCTTGCCTTGACTGGCCTTTGTAAAATTAAAAAATAATTTGATAACGATTTAAATGAGACATTCGCACTATTTATCAGGATCATTAACGACATGTTAGCAATCTGTTTGTAAAAGAAATATATAATATATAAAAAAATACTTGACTCAAAGATGAAATAAACGAGAACTCGGAGAAGGCAAATGAAGAGACCGCGAAGAAATATTAAACTACCAGTGGTCCGAGTAACCAACATAGTGCAAGAAAAAGCGATGGAAGAGTGATAGTGTCCAAGAAATAATAAGGACCCGATAAGGATAAGGATAAGCGGGATAAGGATAAGTCGAATCACTTACCGATAGTGGTGAATATTTTCCTGGCATTTGTGACGGAGGTCCACTTCTTTTCAATCATGAGGTCGCAAATCCAGCCGAATCCGATGGAGGTGAACCACATGACTATGTAGGGAAGTGTCGCCCATATTCCGGCCTTCAGGACGTCGAAGTCCAGGACGTCCCTCATGTACTTGGGGAGGTCCGTCACCATCGTGAAGTAGCCCCAGTCGTGACCGATCTGAAACAAATAGAAGTGTCCAATAAATCAAGTACTTTTTCTTCTTCTTCCTCTTCTGCTTGCATTAGGACTGTGTCCTGTTGTTCCTCAGCTCCTGCTCATGGGAAATGAATGACCAGTTATCACTCCATCGGTGTCTCGTTCTTCAATCATGTTCGATGGACAAAAATCATGAAACATGAATCAGATACGTTAAATTCAATATACAACGAAAGAAGTTTACGTTTATTTTTTTAACAGCGTGTGCAACATAAATCCGTGGTCTTCAAACCTCTTATAAATGCTCATCACGTGAGCGAAGTGCAATTGAACTGCCCATCAAAGACCAAATACTCCAGTAGGTGTATTGTATTTCGACATTAAAATAAACTGACATTTAATATACATTGACATTTAAACAAAAATGAAATGTTACGGTGAAAGTACGAACACATTTAAATTCAAAATGAAACACACAAGGACTATATATTACGGTTAATAACGACCCATTAAAAGTATATTTGTTTAAAAAAATGTATTACGTTTTAAATCGTTTTGACTTACATTTGTACGGATTATATTTTAAAGTTTTTGCATTAAATTTATAATTAAATTAAATAATTTTATTGTTGTTCAAATCCATTATTCGCTAAATAAAAAATTAAGGCTCAATATCCAATGGTTTTGATATATCAACTATATATATTAAAAGTGGCTAGGATAACTTATAAAGAGTATAAATACAACCCCCAAAACAAAGCCCGTATTTTTTTTGCAATTCTGCAACTGCAACAAAATTCTACTTTCTTTTAAATCACTTTTTTGCTTAAATAAATGCATTTATATTGAGTGGAAAAAGGATCCCCCGTACGATATATGAGAAATTGAGAATATTTAAAAGCATTTTCAAAAGGAGGATATTAAAAAAAGTAGATGTCACCTCTTCTGTAGGTATGTTGCATTGATGCTACAATAATCGTTATTTATATATTATATTTGTATTTAGCAGGATTTCAAAATTCAGGCAAATTTATACATTTTCAGAAGACCAATATGAAGTCTGAAATAATTACCTGAGCAGCAATGAGAGCCCAAAGGGGTACAGATGTCAGGATTCCCACCCATGGGGTCTTAAGCGATTTCGACCTTGATCCTCCCAGAGCTTCTTCGAGGTATTTCTTCTCATCATCAGAAATGTAAGGATGTGAGCTGGGGTCGCTGTAGCAGAGAACGACCTGGAATCAACAAAAAAAGAACAAACTGCTTAAGACGGAAAAAAAACATTTCAGTTGGATTTATTCAACCGACCAGTAATTATTCATCTAGGCCGGTAAGCCTATAGGTTATTTATGAAACAAAACTTTTTACTGCACGCACGTTGAGATATTTAAGCGTAACTAAAATTTCTAGGGGAATAATCCCTCTAATCACCAACTGATCTTAATAAAGTGTTTGCAATTGCTGACCAAGTAATTAAAACAAACCAGCCTTTCGATAATCATAAATTTAAACTTATTTTCTCGATACCTTATAAAGCGTTGATAATGAATCACTTAGAAACATCATTTTACCTTAAACGTTACCACTACTGTCTACATTCCCATTAACGACAAAAAGGTTTTTTGAATCATGTTCCTCCCTGAACATCACGTATTAAAACATAAATATTACCACGACCATAGCGACTTATACTGAGGTGGCGCAGTGAGCAGTGTCACCTATATTATTCAAAAATCTGATGTCAAGAATCCCATAATAATTAAATGATTTTATCAGTGGAAATTACCAAACCGATGACATTTTATCAAACGCAGCTGAACGCAGTCAAACGTCAACAATAACATGAAATACGAAGTAGAGCAATCTGTGGAAACGAGATGCCTCTTTTGCCATTTCGACTACACATTTAAAATCGTAATTCATCAAAACAAATCTATTTATCATTTCAATAACCAATCATTCGTCGTCTTTTGGATGGTGCGTCTTTGTGATTGGCATTATTTATGTTACTGGAATAGTAACTTCAAATGAATATATTTATGACAGTTACGCAATAACCATAAACAGCAAATTAAATATACACACATTACTCTTTCTTCGACGGCTAACATCATGGTGAACAAACGATGAGCACGCATTTAGTAGCATACTAAAATTTCACCCCCACGCCACTAAATAATTATAACTTCAAAAAGGTTAGTAACATCTGGAGGTGAGAGGAACTATCCATTTCGAAACTAAGGTAGCGACAAAATAACACAAGGATTGTGTAGTTTAGTGAAGATTATTAAAATCATGTTGCATCACAACTCTGTACTGTTTCTGTCGTATATTGATTGATAATACGTGAAGGATGTGACGAAAGGTAGATAATTTACGCGTAAAAATTAATATACTTAATTTTTTTCTTTCTCTTCTCTCCTTTCTACGCTCATTTTAGTGAAAGTTGATTTTTATCACATAACTCGGTGGGTACTTAAAATTTTGAAATTCGAATCGGTGAAGAGGTAGAGATTGATGTGACTTACCCAGAGCAAGAACCAGAGAAGGCCGATTCCTCCGAACATGTAGAAGACCACCGGCCAGCTGCCATTGTTCATCAGGATGCCCGACAGCAGCGTGCCGGCGATGTTGCCAATCTGTGCTCCTCCGAAGACCAGCGAGCCCATGCGGCCTCTCTCCTCCAGCGGAGCCCATTGCGCCAGGAGAGCGTTCAGAGCTGGAAAGGTGGTACCCTGGAAACAAGAACATACCGATGTTTATTTATTTTCCATGCACGCAAGTAGTGCCGGACTACTACCCGACTGCCGATTGCCCGACAAGCCAACTGCCCGACTGCCGATTGCCCGACGAGCCAATTGCCCGACTGCCGATTGCCCAACAAGCCAGCTACCCGACTGCCGATTGCCCGACAAGTCAACTACCCGTCTGCCAATTGCCCGACAAGCCAACTTCCATAAAAATATTTTGGGGCCAATGGTCCCTTCATCAATAAACATATACTAACAATTAAAAAACGAAGTATAGACATTAAAAAATCAAAAATAGATATATATGGGAGATCTATAACTAGTTAAACACTAATGAGAAAATAAATTTTAAAATAACTATTTGCAAAAATGACCTGGTTATTTACAATTTGCCAATCATCTTTTGGAAAGGTATCATTTTTTGGTATTATTAAATATTCATACAAATTGTATAGAAACACAGATAATTTATAAATTTTGGAAATAAAATTCATTAATCTTTTTATGTCTATTCCTCGATTTTTTATTTTTATATCCTAATGAATGGACCATTGGTCCTGAAACATGTTGGTATTTCAGCAAATTAGTGGCTGTATAAAATTTATTCTTGTTAATTATATTAAAAATGTCACCACAATGTCATTTTGTATTTAATGAAGAAACTTCTAACATAGATTGGTCATTATATTAACAGAAAGAACTCGGCACTAAGTATCTTACAACGCAACAGTCGGCCAATTTGGCGAGTTTATGTGTTGGTAGCGCTTTTGAAGAACGCATCAATGACATTGAAAGTCATTTTATGAATAAGTTCATTGCATGTTGAAAATTGAAATCATTCAAAATAATAATAAATTAAAGCTTTTTACGAGATAACACTATAGTACTAGTACCGATTTTTCAAAACGGTACGGTATTTTTTATCATAAAAAACGATGAAGCGACGTGCATTTCCAGTTCTGTAAAAAGATAATCCGAGAAAGCGTGTATAAAAATCTTAGATAGTAAAAACAAAAACTTTTTTTTTTAAATTGATAAAAAACCATGATTAATCTTTGATAACTCGTTGAATTGAGTCCAGTACACATTCGACACATTCCTCATATAATATATAAACTTCACGAATGGTTTGAACAAAACAGTTGAAGCAATGTGATAATATAAAATTTCCATGCAAAAAAATAATCGTAGGAAACAATCTTTCATTTTCAATAAAATATGTCTCAAATTGATAAGAAAATTTTTGATAAACCGTAAAAAATTATTATTGTAATATTAAAAGTGCATGAATGGAAGTCTGATAAGTGATAACTGGCAGCATTATAAAGCTTCCCGTAAAGTAAACAGTTGTCAGGGCCGGACTGAGGCAAGTGCAGAGGATGCAACTGCACCGCACTTATTACCCGAGTGGTTATAATAATGCATTACGAGCGACATTATTACGAACGCCGCCCTTATCACAGATGTAAAAAGTAACCCATAAAAACCAAGTTTTTATTATACTCCCATTCTTTGTAAAATATAACAACAATTAAAGACGAATTAAAACATATAACATAACACTAAACTTACAGTCATTTAATATATTTCTAAAATGTCAGATGTTTTGAGCTTTGATAAGACACTTCATGCTTTGAAGATTAAATTCTAAAAACATTTATCAGTCAATTTAGATTTTCGACATTCGTAGTGAAGTACCTATTATGCATACCGACGGAGTAATTCAAATTAAGAAAATATTCCGCGACGTTATCGGGCCGCCGTAATCAAACTTTTCTAATGATTCCAATTTGAAAAAACCAATAAAACATCTAAAAATCCGAAATTAAACTATAATTATTAATTTTTTTTAACTAAAATTTGATAGATCTTCTTGATCGTCGCCACGAGTCTACTTGCCAAGTTTCAGCTCGATTGGATCACGGAAAAAGGATCAAAAATCGATCCAAAATTTTTGTTGACGGCAAGCCGGCAAGCAAGCAGACGCCACGAGTTAATGTAAAGGGAGTAATAAAGACAATTATGTGGTTTCGATGATTTATTCGGTCCTTGCCTATTTCAAATGGGCGGCTCCTAAATGTTAATATAAGCTTATTTTTAATTCTTGTAAAAAGTAACTGGCAAAACATTTGTAAGGAATAATCTTAATTGGTTTTAGATTGATTCTGCTGATCTACTGCGATTTTTAAATGATATTTAATACAGAAATAATATTTTACAAATGCACATGATATTTTTTCATGTTAAAATAAAAAAAATATATATGAAATCGTATTGCATTTGCCAGAAGTAGATATTATATCATGTAAACCGGTCGGGTGCCGGAGCGCAGATCTGCGCTCCCTACACACGTATGCGAATTCAGCCTATTTTACCTGCTTTTATGGGTTTTTAAAGCTTATCATTGGTTGTATCTCAGGGTTTATGAATGAGTCAACGAGTTCTATTTGTCAAATAACCTTATTTGCCGCGCAAACCCGACAAAAAATCATTCCAAATGTCGTCTTCGAACTGCGCATTAATTGTGTTATTTTTCTGTTAAAAAAGTGTTATTTGTAAATAACAAAGTATTAAAATTAAGTATTTTTATATTATTTGATATATTTAGAACGAAAATATTGAAATTTTTTATATTTTCAATATTTTTGCTTCCATGGTTTTATTCAATAAACATGTGCGTACATTTCTGACAGTAAATTTCGTTACTTTTTTTAAAATAAAAAATAGAGATGCAAACACGAAATACGTGTCACATCAATATTCTTACTATTTTCGAACTAAACTAAACGCTTGTGCTATGAAAATAGGATTAACTTGCTGATCTCGAGTGAGGTTCGAACCGGCGACCTTTGGATCACGAGGCGAGAGTGCTAACCACAAGACCAACAAGCTACTCACTTATTTTCATAATTAATGAATAAGTAATTATTGTACAAGTAATTATTGAAATATAAGTGATTATTGAAGTCTGTATATTGGGAAACCAGAAACTGCAACTTCTTAGCGATTATTGTCGATTTTTACATGAATATAACCGTCACAAAAAAAGTGTCTAAAAACAGCAATCGCTCGCGAAATCGCGCGGCAGACAGGGTGCATTCCGCATCCGACCAGTCAAACGATTTCCGGTGTATTTATAAAGTTTTAAGTTACCTCGCCGAGCCCCTCCAGCACCCTGAGGACGATGAGCGCGTTGGCTCCTCCCCACTGGATGACTATGGGGGTGAAGAGCGTGAAGACGGCCGTGGACAGGATGCCCAGCCCGAGGGAGTACTTCCCGCCGAACTTCTCGGCGATGATCCCGCCAGGGAGGTGCGTGATCACGTAACCGTAAAAGAAGGAACTCAGAATCACCCCCTGAGTCTCTTCAGACCACAAGTAGTACTCTCTCTGAAACGGATAAAATACAAATGATACCATCAATAAACTATGTACTTGCAAAATGAGACACAATTAAAAATAAATTTAAAAATAATACTCGTAATAATATGGGATAACAGTTTCACCACGAGAAAGTGAAGATATGGCACACAAGTAGGAGAGGCTAATTGCAGAAAATACTGCGTATACAGCGCATCAACTCCTTTTGAACCCGTGGCATAATTATGTTGCACGTTCATCTTCTGGAAACCTTTTTTCTATACCCAAGTTATTACAAGTCTAAATTCAACACAACCCCAATTTGACATTTTATTCCAACGTTTAATTTCAATGATGAATTTGTCGAAGAAAAATAATAAAATTATAATACTAATGAATCTCGAATCTACGTTGGCATTTAATGTTCAATAATAATGAAAAATTATTAATTTTAATCGAAATAATCAAGAATCATCTCGAAAATGATTCAATATTGTACGGTTTTACTTACTTTACGTAAATATTGAAAGTTTCAGAGTTCGAGCTAGTCGAGAAGTTGGTGAAAAATCAATTATAAGATTCCGCCACAACAAACAATAAACAAGCAGACAAAGAGCTCAGCTCATTTTTTAATTAATTATGACTCAAACTTTAAATATCAAGCTCTAAGATAAAGCAAAAAAATATATATATCAGGGTTGTTTAACCCCTTATGTGTATGGCAATGTAACAATTTTATTTTAAAAAATACTCACATCTCCATCAAAGCAACCATCATCGTCGCAAGTGATGTTGGTGTTAGAAATCTGGAAAGATACAAACAAAATATTACATGAATAAAATAAAACGTGTATCACCTGATGGGCATCACAATAATTTTGATTGCAAAAATTGTTACCTGAACAGTAAAATATGCTCACAAAGCAATGAAACAGTGCATCCATATTTTTTAATTGAATATGTCCGTAAATTGTTCAATTTACGCATTTGGGTCACTCATTAAGTTCGTACTAAAAAAAAACATTCGCATTTGGGCCACTCATGAGTTAAATTAATGTGTATTTACTTCGTATATTATTTACAGGTATTTATTATTTTTTCTTTCTCTAATTATTTTTTCTATTTCGTCGTATTTTCTGTTTAACATGTATAATTTTGTATGCAATACTTAAATTATATTTTGTATAATTGTAGGGCGGACAAGCCTTGCGCGGTGGTGTTGGAATACACACTCATTATAATTATTGTTATTTTTTAAATTTTAAAAATGCCGAAAAAATATTTTTTCTTCTAAGATTGAGAAAAAAATTGAGTAAAAATAGTGCGGAGTTGATATACAAAACTATAATAACTCCTCACTATTCGAGATCACTATAAAAAAAAATTTAACATGTATTACTCGCTGATAACAGAAATAAAAATAAAATTTTCTCCTACACTGACCGAATACAAAAAGGGTTCATTACAATAATGATTTTGCATATCAAATCATCATTTGAAAATTTTTATCTGGGTTTATTACTATCATTGTCATAATTTGTATTATTTTTCTAAACTAATGATACCGCGGATTATATTATTGAAAATAATCACTCATGTGGCTCGGTCAAGTTACACATTATTTATGTGATTCACGAGCACGTGACAATGATATAAAATATATTATCTCCTTCAGCCCGACAGACTTAATAAATTTAAAATTGAAATTATTTAAAAAATGTTGAATTTAATGAAAAAACCAACCCATATAAACATAGTTTTTATAATACTCCCTTTCTCATTTACTAATGGAAACTAGTTTGGCGCTTAACGTACGCGTTGGGCTTCCGTCGGGCGACGCTACGAAAGATAGTAATAAAACATTTCCAAAAATCCAAAATTATACTATAATCAGGTTTAGTCCAGATGCGTCGCAGTCTCTTCATACAACTTGCTCCAAACCATTAAAAATTTGAAAAAATCCAAAATTATACTATAATTATTCATTTTTTTTAACGAAAATTTGAAAAATCTTTTTGATCGTCGCCACAAATCTGCTTACAAAGTTTCAGGTCGATTGGATTACGGGAAAAAGGCTAAAAATCGATCCAAAGTTTTTTCGTCAGACAAGCAAACAAACAGACGCTACGAGTTAAAAGAAAGGGAGTAAAAAAGTGATTTGAATCGGTTATAGCAAAATGAACCAAATCAATTTATTATTATTTTGTATTATCTATATTGTAAATTTATTATAAATTATTTTGCTAAATTTTCCTAGCCACATACATTTTAAAAACGTATTTTTGCAAGAAATATGATACAAAAATACATCCGAAAGCATTGAAAATATTTTGAGTTCGATAATAAATAAAAATAAAGACGAATGTTTCATGGTTTGTCAGTAAAACATTGTTCAAAATTTAAAAAAAATATTATTTCCATTTATAAATTAAATTATGCCGTTTCTAGTCTAATTTTATATCCAACGAGCTTCTGGAATTATTATTATACTTCCTACGTATTTATAGTTTTTTACTTATTTCACTTGCTCATTTTCAATACTGTTATGATTCAGTGATTGCTATAATTCTTAGCTATTCATTGTGAGATTCTGCTTTACCAAAATGGTAGAAGTTGATAATATTTTCAGGTACAGATTAATATCAAGTGGTTCTAATACAATATGATAAGGAAATCAGTAACCTCAGCGAATAGTAAGCAAAGACATTGATAAAAGTGAAATCAGTAAAATCTCTAGATTAATCAATGGAAGGATTTACATAAAAGCAATAATGTGGAAATGAAGCTTGAAATAAGAAGATTAACTGTACAAATGTTCTAATTTTGAATTAAATTATTATTCATTTTGAAAGGTTTTGTCTCGAACAAGCCTTCCAGCTAGCATCATATAACGTAATACTAAAAATACCACAGTTCTTAAGGAATCATTTATTTTTTCGAAATACAAGGATATTTCAAAATACAAATTATACTGCACACATTATGTTATTTGATTTATAGAATATTATTACTCTACGTGACACCTACTATACGACGGCGATGTGCAAATCATATTAAATATTCATTTTTAATTTTATGTCAGAAAATATTTATAGATATTTTTGAACCATATTAAGTATGTGCATTTGTATATCTATCATTGTTGTGTCACGTCATCGTAAATAATAGCACCATAATATCGTAGATAATATATTGATTGCAAATATTGAAGCAGAAATCGATTATCCCATAAAGGTACGGAATTTATTCCCAAAGCTAGAATAACACTCAACTGGCAAGGCTGGTCAAGCATATCACACTTTAATGTTTTTCTTGTGTTATAATATCACATATTTTGTGTAAATAATATATAAAATGTGAATAATGTAAAAGCCCAAAAGGGTGTGGATAATTTGAAAAAAAAATACAATTTAATTCGTCTCAAATGAGATATGTAATCGTAAATAAGTAGATGCGTCTCTTACATTTTTTGGAACAACCATTTCTGTGATAGCCAAGTTCAGGCAGACCCTCATGGTGTAGGCGTTGCCGATGGCCAGGAACCCCATGATGGCGAACACCCATCTCTGTGGTATTAAAAATACTGGAAAAAAGATAAACAAAATTAGTAATTGCCGAAACAATCATTTCTCGGGGATCTTGGGCTCACACAAGCTACAGTACGTGTATGTATTATAATAGTAATCTCTGTTCTATTCTCTGTTTCCTATGTTAAGGGCGGCTGAGTTCAAAACCCACCAACCCGCAACTGGCAAGCGTAGTGTTTTAATGCTTAACCCCTTCCAAATGAAATGGACCCTAATTCCAAAATGATAAGGAAGGATGGAAACGTATAGAAAAGGTCTATATCCAGCAGTGGAGAGATAAAGGCTGAAGAAGAAAAAGAAGAAGAAGAAGAATATTATTATATATTACACAACAACATTTCTTAAACCCGATCAAACAATTGACACCCAGACCATGAAAGTCAGTAAAAATTAAACGTTGTTGGTAGTACCGACAAGATATTAGAAGAATTTTCTGCAAATGACTCATTGATATTTAAACTCTATTTCTTTAAATTTTAATGAATGATGTTTAGATATCTTTCAAAACACTCGTTCGATCTTCATTTTTTCCATCTCTACAAAAATCTTTTTTCTATAACTTTGACACATGTCTGCTTGACTGTTTTGAGCTGTGGGATCTTTGTGTGTATGTGAACACGTAAACCTATACATCCCTCTGATAAGGAACAAAGTGAACCAGAAGAACACAGTGAGACGTAGCACCCTTCTAATAAGGGAGAAACCAGTCATTCTACCTGGATCTGGACGAAAACAAGGTTAAGGTGTGCTTCTTTTCATTGCCCATTGACCTCTCCATAGACCTACAGCAAATCCATTTCCCAATAGGTAATTTCTTCAGTCTACAATCCGTGTTCAAACAATAAAATATATTTCAATTTAATAAGATTTATGGCAAAATCGTCCAACTGCTCATGTCTGTTTGTCTGTTAGTCCAGGATGTTTGCAATGGAGAATTTTAAAAAATAGTGGCTGCAGTTTCCATCGCAAAACCAGCATAACTTCCGATTTCGCGGGATGGAATACGCAGACACATTTTAATAGATGAAGACAGTCGATAGTCCTGTTTATTATTTTGCGTAAAAAGACGAGATCCGTCACTATTCTTCTAGTCTCTAATTTTTCAAGAAGGCAAAAAGATCCAAGAATGTTACAATCAGTATCACTATCAGAATTTTACAGTCAATTTAAAGGTTAAAGTATGCCTTTAAAGTGTTTTCTGCACTAAAAATTACGCTTTTAAGGTGTTCCTTAACCTTTAAATCATTTAAATATTGACTCTGAATTCGGGCCTCAATGTTGTTCGACGGTATATTTAGTTTAAATTGATTCATTTTATCGAGTCTTTCATATTGTGATATAATGTATACATAAAGATAGATAGCAATTAGGTATGTCTTATCCTTGATTTAATATTGTTCAGAACGATAACAAAGGATTAATTTTAATTGACAACAAAATGAATAAAAAATATTTTTTTAATAATTAAAAATTAAGCCCTGTCATGTTTAGTGACCGATGATGTTGATCGCTTTAAGCTATATACTAAATAGATATAATTCGTCAAAAATTACGTACTTTTAAGTAGAACAAATTATACTTTTTTGTACCTCATTTTATACACCTCATTATATGTTCCATTTGGAAACGTTAGTGATGCACATTGCAGAGAACTATATGTTTTGATTAGTGATTAATGCCAATGATATACTCAATATAGTAATGGATGCATTTATAATTATATTTGTAAAAATTTTATTCAGAGTGTTTTTCAATAAAAAAAGCTTAAAGTCAACGTTTTCATTTTATTTCATAACAATTTCAACAAAATCTTATAATAATTTTTGGAAATTTTCTTATATAACTTTGTGAATGGCCATTTTAAAAAATATATTAAAAAATGATAATTTTGTTTACTTTCAATTTTTGTTGACTTTCACTATAAATAGTGAAACTTAACAAAGTTATCATTTTTTATGTATTTTTTGAAAACATACTTATTTTGAAGATGGAATGAAATCAGCTATTAAATAGGAAGTTACGGACGGACATTCGTAATTATTAATGTTGGGAATTAAATTGATTGTAGGTCGACCGCAATCAAAAGACCATTCCCTAGTCTCATAAGAAAAAAGTGGTGAAAAGTTGCCTGGCAAGCCCTTATTATACGCCTAGTTACTTACTTACTAGAAAAACTTCGTTTGTGTTCATTTTTTGCATCGTAACAACACACACATTTTTTGTGCAAATTCTTTTGAATGCGGTCTAGCTATATCATTATCTATAACACGTCATCCAGATTGATTTCGATAAAAATTAATCTGAATGACTGAATGACTGACTGGATGACTAAATGACTCAAACGATCTATTGCAGAAGGTCCGAGAGAAATCTCATCCATGTATATGCGCGCTCAGTTACATTTTCGGGAATACCAAGACTGTCATGAATTTTTTTACAATTTTTCATCTTTATCAAATTAATACACTTTCAGCGTGTATACAATGCCCAATAAAGATCATAATGGATTGTAGACGATCTCTGACGCATGTACATGTATGTATAATTTTCGGTCCATTGTCTGATCCCAATCTGACCGTGAAAAAGGGGAAGTCCTGACACCGACCACCGAAAAAAATACGCCTTGAATATTTTATCTGTCTTTAGTGTCTTATTTGTGTTTAATCGACGTGCACATTTGTTAACAATGATCAATTATTATCCACACAATCTTTCTTGGAATGTCTCTTCGAAAATAAAGTGTTGCTGGTGTACCACCAAGAACTTTATACGTAGAAAACAGACTCGCCATTCAGAATCGTCATCAAGGACAAAACTGAAGACAGGATATGTATTATATTTATATTATACATATATATTTATATATTAAAAATAAATCAAAAATACAGGATTGTTAATGGACAGAAGATATTTCTCGTTTTTTTTTTATTTCAGAAAGGGCGCCAAAGTAAAACAAATTCGCAGCATGTTACCTCAAAAATTTTGAATCGGTTAACTTCAGCATAGTTTTCCTCGGTAAAGATTTACGACATGAAAAATCGACATTACGAAAACAGGTTTTTTAATTGATGTAAAACGCACAAATCTATGCTTTAAACGAAAGATTACTGTAAACCAAGTTAAACAGCTCATAGTTCTATGTTTAAATATACATATGCATATATCGCACCCCAAGTGCGAGAATTCGAAGATACACTTTTAAGAAATGTGCATTCTGATAATAGAATTAAAAGTTTTTTGTTCTCAATATAAGTGACTCTTTTGTATATCAATATGACAAAATATCATTACGGTTTTCTTAGTTCTCATAATAAAACATTAAAATTTTAAAGGAGACTTTCTAACACTCAATTTAAATCAAAATAACTTGCACTCTACTTTATTTATCTAGCAAATAAAGAAAAAAAGATTATCACAGACACCCAACCTATATTTGAAATCAGTTTTGTAATAGCACTTTTGGTTAAGTCACCAGTTATCAGTTTTGATAATTAAGTGTGAATTACAAAACTCTACACTCTACAAGTAAGACCTACTCTGTGCTATTTCTGTATTATACAAAGACAGTGTTGATATCATGCTTGTTCTCTAATTCTATTTCTAGTGTAGTATGTACACAAACAAGGATACCTCTGAGAAAATTATATCCCCACTTGAGCAAATATTTTCGTTAGGCCATTATCGTACGAGACAGGTGTCGATCTCTCACATAATAGTGTATTAGGTTGGAAAATGTAGGCAATATTTACTGTATATTTGTTTGGATTAACGTTTTTTAATAAATAATAATAATAATTTGTATTTTTACATTGTATTATAAATTGTATATAGTGTAATTAAATGTGTTAAACTTTTTTGTTTTAGAAAATTTCAGAGAGATAATTTACTTTCCTTTTTTATTAAAAAACTGTTTCACTTAAAATTAGCAATAATGCCACAGATGGGGCATATCTCGTGTAATGAATACTTAAGATCTTGAATTTTTAATTTCTTCATATAAATATTTACTTATTATCAAAATTAAAAGAAGCTCAAATTAAGGAACTACTTAAATTATTTTTTGAATTTTCCATAGATTTAAAGTAACCCATAAAAACCAATTTTTATTATACTCCCTTTTCATTGAATCAGGTTTCGTGCTTACTGCACGCGTCGGACTCATTACTTATTTGTATTGATTCCAATTTGAAAAAACCATTAAAATATCGAAAAATCCAAAAGTATACTATAATTATTTAAAAAAATGTAACGAAAATTTTTTAGATCATTTTTATCGTCGCCACGAGTCTGTCTGCAAAGTTTCAGCTCGATTGGATCACGGAAAAAGGGTTAAAAATCGATCTTAAGTTTTTCCGGCAGACAACAAACCGCAGACGCTGCGAGTTAAAATAAAATGAGTAAAAAGGTGTTACGATCTTGTAGAATAGATATTTTAAGTAGACTGCTTTCTCCAAATGCTTTCAACATCAAAGATGGTATGAAGAATGGTAGAATAAGTGTAGGTAAATATGAAGGTTACTTTAATCTAACTAACTAACTCACCGTTACGCCGTTTCTCCGCAGGAGTAGGCAGAGAGGATAGAACGCCATATTCTTATATTTTGGCACACCACTTTTATTTCGGCTACATTCATACATCTTCTCATACGCGCTCTACGATTTTTGAGGCTTTTCAATACTTGCAGTATCTAATCATGCCAGGTCTTTCACGGACGCCCTCTATTTCTTTAAGCATTAACAGATAATCCGTATTTATAAGGCGAATGAAACGTTTCTAAAAGGGTAACACATTTTAAACTTGAAATATTTAAAAAAAATACCACGCTTTTATTTAAATGTACCTAAAAGTGAAAAATAAAATTTCTGTCACAAAATTTTTGCTTCCCTCTCCAAATAAAAGGTGGGCGCTTACGATATTGATATAGATTACAGAATTCTGTTGTTGATGGAGGGAAAGCGCCCACGCTTTTATTTGGAGAGAGAGCCAAATTTTGGCCGAAAATTTATTTTATACTTTTAAGTATATTTAAATATCAGCACGGTTAAAAAAAATTTCATGTAATATAACTTTCTCCATTTGTCTTAATATTACCCAGCGAACTAAACTACTTCGGTAGGAAACTAGCGCCATCTTTTGGTGAGCCCATTCACTAATTTTCCATATAAAACTTTCATTGATTAATTATGATGGCATTATTGATTTATTAGTGAATCTGATTGATTATATTGATTCATGTATTGTTATCGAGAATGTATGTGTGCAAAATTTTAGCTCGATTGGACATTGAGATAGTGAAATATCGATGATAAGATTCCGCCCAGAAAAACAAACAAATAGGTGAAAACAGCCCAATGACACTTCCGGCCCGAAAACATCACCATGCTCTAACCCGACGCGGATGTAATGTTTGTATTTCATAGACTCTAGGTACATATGTTACTTCCGCAAACGCGACAATTTCGCTTCTTAACAAAGAACGTTGGTGGAAATTCGAAGCAACGAGCTTCAGGAAGCGTCCAATTACTGCTAATAATGACGAATTCAGATTCTTGGATTTTCAGAGACATTTTTGCTTCTTCTAGTGATATTTTCATTCAGCCTATCATTTATTATTTATTCAGGACAACACACTATCGTCTTTGCTTCAAGGGCCAAATAATATGCCTCATGTTTACTGATGAGGTTGCGAAGTGCAACATCATTGAACACATGATTACGACCAAAATTAAACGGATTATATTTCTTCTTCTTCTTTTTCGCTCGGTGTCATGTCAGGTCCCCTCAAAGTTGACTATCACTTAAGAATAAATCTCCATATCTCTAGTAGCAGCTCTTCTCTCGAAATAGCTCTTTCATCGTTTTTAACCCTGTCCAATCTCAATCATACTTATTTTGAAAACAGAATGAGATCAGCTATTGGATCTGAAATTACGGACATTCGAAATTACATATTATCATTGGAGATTCGTTGATTATATCAGAGTGAGATTTCTTCTCAAGAATATTTCCTGCCTGCATAGCCATGTAAATTAATCCATTTGATAAATGTAACATTTTAATTGAACCAGTTGTTAGAAAATACTCGGCTCGTGTGTAATAGTACCAAAGCTTCACGAATTGCAGAAACTATATTGGCAGTACAAATATAATGTACTAAGTCCACAACCTGTGTTGACACAGCGGTAGGCTAATTAACAAAGCTTATTTATTTAGGTGTTACAAATTCTCAAACACACTTCACATTGTGAAAAGTAGCTCGCGCCCAGAGTCGGGCTATGGAATGCTTTTGTAATTGTAAATATTATAAATTCAACAGCAAAAGCAAAGAATGACAGAAATATTTATGCGGTTTGTTAAGGTCAGCATCAAACGTTCAGAGAATGGAAAGAAGTGGGTTTTTTATTTAGATAGATACGAACCTCTAACGAACCTCTATGAGAGTGGTATAATTTTATATAAATAAAAAATTGAAGACATGATTTTAATATGGGGTAATATATATAACAAACAAACATTAATAATATGTCCTCATATTATTAATGTTCTGGAAGATATAAATTATCACTTCCGAAACACGAAATTCTAACCTGAAAAACATGAATATGACAGTTAAATATCATACATAATTATGTACTGCTCCGTAATCTAAAATCCGCGTCTGGATTAATTTCATTCACTATGATATAAACATTTTTCTAACTAAAAGTAGCTTTTTAAAGCGACAAATAGTTTAAAGAGAAAACGTAAATAGCTGGCATCGCTCCAAAATGGCGACTTACGGCCTGGGCCGAACCGACAGCAGTGACAGCTGGGTTATGGCTGAGTTTGCATAATCAAAAAAATACACATTAAATATTATCTGCATGTATTTTAAAACAATCCATACTTCTCGCTACTTTATACGATTTCGCCATTTGTTTTTGTTTAACTGGCAATAGAAATTATCCGGAGACAGACGACATTGGTTAGCGTAATTAATATATAGATAATAATTAGTTATAGATATTGATCAGAGTTATTTCCGACTGATCGCTACGCAACTATTTCATATGTTGCGTCCGTGTAAGGATGATTTTATGGTAGTGAGTGTTTTCCAGTGAATCTTTAGTGTATTGTATAATGTTGGTGCTAAGAACATAATATAGAACCGTGGGTAAAATATTTTTCTTGCTCACGGTACTAGTGTAGTTGTTCGCTTGATGCCTTCTATTGTGAATGTGGTGTGTAACTAAGTGAGTGTGTTTATAATTAAGTATATAAGGATATATTTTACATTAGGACATTGCGACTGCCCCAACGAACGAGGCAGTAACTCAAATAAATCGAGTTTTCAGGGGGAAACTTTTAAGTTTCGAACCGGATTTCTAATTCTTTTTTTAATTTTATCAAATTTTTTTTTTTGTGTGTTTAGGTAATATTTAAAACGATCTTACTAGTAATTGAGATATTTTATTATAATTTACATTCCTACCTACTTCGTTATTACATGGAAGAAAAATGGTTAACTGATTTACTAGTTTTGTAAAATTCATATTTTTATCTGTCAAATATTGCATTTGAGATACTGCTGTCTTTGCTGTAGGTAGGCAATCATGGCCTAAACCTAAAAATGGTACTAACTCAAATACCTAAAATATTGAGTTACTGCCTCGTTGGGGCAGTCGATGTTGCTTCGACATTTTCAACTCATAATTTAGGCAGGAATCTATCTGCAATTCGTGTGGATTAGCTCTGTTACAACAAGTATATAACACAAATTGAACAATTTTGACTCATAATCGAACAATTTCGACTCATAATAGAATCTATATGTAGACTATTGTGAATTAGCTCTGTTTCACCAATTTCACAACACAAAATGAACAAAAATATTGTTAATTAGATGGTTGCAGAAAAAATGACGTAAAAGGTTTGGGATTAGATCAGTACATACTATGATGGTCAGTTTTGCACCGGAAAATAACAGTGACCTGATTCACCGATTACATTCCTATGTAAAGTCGGGCGATGCCGCTTATTTTTTTATTATATTTTTTTTAAGTACTGCGTAATGTATTTTCTACGCATGTTTACTCAACTTGAAAATTGACTATCGAGGAGAAGGTGTGCTTTATTGAATTTTCAAGATATTAACCGGCTTTATCGCCGACCGACGAATGAGTATTACCCAATCGTAAGAGATTTCCAGCGTTCTATATAGATAAAGACAGGTATCATTAACTCAATCCCGTTTTATCGTAAACTAGAATAAAATATTAGGTCCTTACATATGAAATTGACGTTTAGTATGGGAGGAACATAAAGCCGATTTTTTTTTTATTATAATATATTTATTTAATCAAAGTATGTACCATTGCTATCTATGCATTTTTGCCATCTCATAGGTAGTTCATCGATCCCTTTACTAAAAAAACCATTCGGACGGGAATCAATAAAATCTTTGAAGGCGGTTTGGACTGTCCCATCGGAGTTGAATTTTTTCCTTTGCAAGAAGTTATCCAAAATTCGAAAAAAATGG
>JADDOH010016765.1:0-45511 GCA_016648135.1 Agrypnia vestita
CGACGGAGTAATTCAAATTTAGAAAATATTCCGCGACGATATCGGGCCACTATGCTAGTAATCAAACATTTATAATGATTCCAATTCGAAAAAACCAATAAAATTTCTAAAAATCTGAAATCATACTAGAATTATTAATTTTTTTTAACGAAAATTTGATAGATCTTCTTGATCGTCGCCACGATTCTACTTGCCAAGTTTCAACTCGATTGGATTACGGGAAAAGGGTTAAAAATTGATCCAAAGTTTTTTCACCCGGCAAGCAGACGCCACGAGTTAAAAGAAAGGGAGTAAAAATAGAGGCATTACTCGGTCTCGCAGTCCACGGTGTTCGCATATGATTTAATTATTTAAAAATATTATTGCGATGAAATAAAGAGCATCTGGAAAATTCTAGAAAATTTTGAAACGTCCTCGAAATCTAGAAGCGGTCCGAAGAAGCTTCCTAGGCATTGCGCGTACTGAGATGGGTGGGGGTATTGTGCAGGGCGGCTATACAGTTTATCACATAGTTAGCAGCAACAAATTTAGGAAATGTTTACTCATTCAGTACTCAACAGTTGAAGGAGATGAGCGTATATTATAACAATATTTGAATTTTTCATTTATTATAAAAATAACATACATCGAGTATTAAAAAATCACTTCGATAACAGTCAAATAAAATAATTAACAACGTGAAATTTGATCCAGATTTTTTAGCAGGGTTTCAACCATTTTATTTGACTTGTATTAAAGCGAATGAATCTTTAAGCAATATCCCATTAAAGTGCTTCTGAGATAACGAATGGGGACCCACCACTTTCCCAGGGCCGTTCTATGAGCCGACGGCTCCCATATCGGCACTACTCTTGCGTCGCCAGGTTGACATTTTTCTTATTTAAAGCCATCCCCGTGCGGCGCCCGTGTATAGGGCGAACGCCTCAAGGTTCTGGCAGCAAAAAACCCATTCGTTGTCCCCTCCACCAAGAACCTTCTTTATTAAATCAAATACAAATACAAGAAAATTAAAAGCATATAAAATAAATAGATTTGTGCAGCGGCATAAAAATCAGAAGTAGAAAAACAAAAGCAAAGAAAAATAGAAATAAATTCAGGTTAAATACAAAATCAACATAAAAAGAAGATAGCAGAATAGTAACATAAAACAGTATAAGCGAGGAAGAAAACAGGTTAAATTCATAAGCAAAAATAGCAACAAAATAGTATCATAAATTATCCAAGAAAAGAAAATTAAGATATAAAAACAGGTTAGAAAAGAAGCAAAGTAGTGATACACAAAGTATACGACAGTGGAGCCGTCACACAAGAAGTTGGAGAGAAGGATCTGGTGGAAGGGACAGTGGATATGTGGGTTTTTTGGATTTAAACGACACTCCCAACAGGGAGGGACGCATAGGGAGATAAATACAAAACATCTGTCACTACTCGAGGAAATTCGCTGGAATCTACGATAACTACATCTTATTGGGAATACGTTTTTAAAAATAATTGCCACCTCAGTCTTCCTTTTATATACGTGTGTAAATAAATATTTCACTTTTAAATAAGGATATAGCTGTGTTTGCTACCAAATAGTGGACATTGCTGCTTTTGGTATGTACGTAATTGGATATTGCTGTCTTTGCTGTGATGTTTCAGCTTAAAATGGAAATCACTATAGTATGAAACGGACATTTTGTCATGCAACACATCCTTGGGGTTCTTCTTCTTCTTCTTAAAATCAGGCAATCCGCCCTCAAAGAGCGATTTGTGCCATTTTACAAGTTATATATTATGAGGTGCTGCTAAGAAAGGGTATGATTAATTATATATTTATGTCTTATTAACAAGAATTTTGATATTATCGCTATCAGATTAGGTGAGTTCATAGGAAGAAGATGGCAAATATTGGTTGGGAGTTGAAATTTAGCCTCGATCAGCTCATTGCAAAGGGTTACGCAGGCAATTTGGTTAAAGTGAATATTACTGCCTTTGCTTTTAATAGTGATTTGGAAAACTTATTCGAATTATTCGCAATCAGTCATTCTTAATTAGTAATTCTCGGTAATTGTATTCAAAATATTTATTTTATTTTGTTTTTTGAATATTGCTTATTTTGGATATTTATTTATTTTATTTCTTGGATTTGATTTTGCGTTCTGCGTTTGCTTTTAAACTTCTCATACCAACTCTCCGATACTTTACCGAAATTGGAAAAAACTATTTGAAAATAAAATAAATATTTGCGCCTACATATTGTGAGTTTAGAGAATTATTGTGGGAACATTTAAATGTATATGGGCAAGTTTTATTTGATTTCACTTATTTTATTTTCTTCCCAACATGTTTGTGATTCGAAGAAAATAAATGACGGTTATTTTTGTTAAATTCGAAAAATACGAGAACAAGAATGAAAAAATTCGATACGTTTCTCATACAATCCCTGCAAAGAATACGTTGTTCTAGATTGAATAAATATTTATAGTTTTAGTTAAATATTTATAACCAATATTTACTGTCTTGGTCCAGTTGAAAGAGACTCGCCTGGCAAACAAGTGGCGTTCGATCCACGCTTCAAGAGACGACCAGTCGTGTATGAAAATACAATAGTAAAAATATTAAAGTGATCGTAATATTGATAAAGAATTCCATGTACGCAATAGTCTTTTTATTACTTTATTAAATAAAGTAATAAAAAGTTTATTGAAATGGTTGATAAGGTTTTGATAAATATAATCTCGTATTGTTATCTTCTGCAATGAAGGGAAAGTGATTTTTGGAATTTAAAAAAGAGAGTATAGACCCGGGAAAAGGCCAAACGGACTTAAGGTACTGATACACGTGATTATTTTTGAGCAAGTTCATTAGCATGCTCAAAACTAGCATGCTCTAACAACTGTAAACACTTGCTCGTTATTATCATGGTTATTTATGCATGCTCATAAATGAGCATGCTCTAACAATCAAACACAGATGCTTATTGCTGGCATGCTCTTGTCATTGAATAGATACCTCTTGTTCAAAATGGAAACTTTGCAAACTGAAATATGAGATTCATGTGAACTAATAAATCAAAACAGTTCCCGAGTTTCCGTCCGCACATTTTTGATTTTAGTTATTAAAATTTTTATTGCATGATTTGAATCATTCACATCTTTTAATAAAGTTTCATAAATGTAATAGATCTGAGGAACGTATGTCGCGACACCAGAAAGAAACTGCATGACAGAGAGAGAGAATGTATAAAAAGGCGCGTGAATGTCGAGTCGCTCTCTTTTACTACCATTGTTATCCAGACCGCATCTTACTGTATAAACGATTGTCTAAACCTTTATTGTTACCAAATAAATACTTACGAGAACGAAGTCTTTACTTGGAGTACCTCATCCCGAAACAAGAGTATTACAATAAACATTATCTTTTGCTATATTATTTTTATATAGCGGTGACCGAGTATTCCACAGATATTCGTGATTCCTATAATAAGTCACGAAAAGTAATGTTTTGTCATCTCCCCAACGCGCCGTATTTGTTTCATCTGTCGCGGACTGAGAATATCGCATCGACAATTGATACTAGCCGCGAATGACATTAGCACGCTCATAAGCAAGCCTGTTCACACATGCTCAAAAGATGCCCCTGCCACCCGCAAATCAAGTGAGCATGCTCATAAATCAACCGGGGGTTGTAATAATGAAAAATAATATTTGAAGTAAACCTGTAGTCTATACACCCTTAAAAGATTGTCTTGATGAAATAAGTTTATTAAAGTTAAAGTTTCTTTACCCTGTGATACGAAACTTTGAAGGGATACTTTGTTGTGTTAAATTACAATTACCTTCCCTAATTTGATGTTCCTTGTGGTACAATGTATGTTACGCGTCACTGTACGACAAATATTATTTTTGCGAAGAAAATCTTTCGTGGAATACTGTAAAAAATAATATTTGTTTTCCTTAATCTAAGTAAGGTTAGTTTTCTTTATTTTAGCGAGCGAAATGCTGTCGTGCGTTAAGAGAAGAATTTTTTTATGATATAAGAAAAAGGTGTCTTGTTGTTTAACCTTTAATCACTCGCGTTGGGATATTTACATAATTTCTCAGGTCGGAGCAGTATGACCTTGAAGTTGTCTTAGTTTTTATATGGTAATTTTTTATATGTATTGAATAAATATTTTATTTAAGTATAACATTAAAACAAGTGCTGAAAAGTATTTAGTCTTAGAATGGATAAATTAAAAATGTTAAAAATCAATAAATGCGTGAAAAATAAAGCCAATGTGATCAATACCCAGTTAAATCATACGAATAACCATTTATTTAATATTTTCCTCATTTCATTTCAGTGTCTTCTTGTCAATCTCCTTATCTCTACCATAACTGTAGTCATGCCCTCGTTCAAAAATTAATTTGTTTACTAAATTAAATTAAAATAAGTAAAATATAGTATGCAACTGTCTTGATGAAGATACAGTTGTATCTAGACGTAAATTGACATCTTCTTCTTCTCCCTGGCTTCACCCCAACTCACTGTCGTCGTCGACTGTTGTAGTCAGCTCTTTCTTTCATAGGCTGTAGGTTCTCTCTTTCTTGGGGTACGAACATGCCGAAGATGCTTCACTGCGATACCTCGCGGTCGCAATTTAGCTCTCTACCTCGATGTCACCTCCATGTAAAACAAACGCATGCTAATAACACATGCCGAAAGATACCTCACTGCGATACATTGCGGCCTACATGGAGGTTTACCTCGATGCTTACGTGAAAACAAAATATTTTGTTTTTACATCGCGTTCGACCGCGAGCAGCGATGTGATCTAGCTCCTGATTGGACAAATTCTCCTCAGCCTTCTTTATTTGAAAAATAGTATAAAGTCAATGGAGCTAATTAAAAGAGACGTCATTATCATTTTTAATCTTGTATCGTTCGTGTCACGATCGCTGTAGATATCTTTAAACTGTAAAATAAACATTACCTATTTATTGTTTTTATTTGGTGATTCTACTAGGAATTTTAGTGAAAAATAAAAAGAAATCAATAAAATGTTTAGGTTCTTACTTTAATGTTTACATATGAATTACATTTCTTTAGTTTTAACTTAACGGATTAACTGCAAAATAATCAGCAAAGGTGTTACGAATCGTTTTTGCGTTTTAGCTAGTGTCGACATCGAGGTGCGACTGAACCGACATGTTCGCACCGCCATCCATGTAAACGGCAAGTATCGACATCGAGGTAGCGAACTGAAACCGCGACCGCGAGGTATCGCAGTGAAGCATCTTCGGCATGTTCGTACCCTTAGATAACGTCACCCAATCCATGCCTCTGCATTTGCCTACCTTTGCACCACCCATGAATTTTTTGGTCTTCCTCTGGATGTAATTCGGGGAAGATCCATGGAGATCGCCTGGTTAACAACATGATGCTCTGCGTCCATGTCATATCAATTGCCTTTACTTCATCTTGCTACTGATATCTGTGATGCCCAGGCTTCCGCAAATGCGTGAACTTTTTATTTTATCTCCTAAGGACACTCCTTACGACCATCTCAGCATACGAATTTCCACTTTTTCTAGTTGAATATTGTAGGTGCTGTACATGATCCAGCATTCAGGGCCATGGAGGAGGGCGGGTCTGACAATTGTCTGGTATACCTACTTTCCCTTTTAATTTTAATAGTATTTTTGGATCGCATAGGACTGTCATAGATCTAAACATCATCCATCTCACACTGATTCTATGTATTATATCTGCTGCACATCTTCCCATGTTATTGATGAGTGACTCCAGATATTTAAATGGGTCACTATTTTTTATCCGTCTAATTGCATTAGTGGAGTGGCAGAGTTAGTATTTTCAAACGGTAGGTAATTTGTTTACTTCCTGCTCAATCTTAATTCATTGTCCTCCAAGATCCTTCTCCATCTTTCCAGGCTATTTTGCAGGTCTTCATGGATTTCAATATGCTGAGCACAAAACCGGAAAAAACCATAATTGTTTGTACGTACATACCACCGTCTTCTAGTATTGATGTCTACAAGAAACATGTAGAGGAAATAGAAATAATACGTACTAAATATCCGAAATTGAAATTAATATTACTGGGTGATTATAATTTGCCAAACAATTTAATACCAGGGGAATTAACAGATCCTAGATCTGAACTAGTGAATGTTAGCGCGCAAACATCACAAATAATCGAAATGTCTTTTTTCCTTGGCTTGACACAAGTAAACAATACCTTTAATTGCAATAATCGCATCCTTGACCTTGTTTTCTCAAGTGATAAATTCACGGAAGTGGAACCAGCAGACGAATATTTACTCTCTGTTGATACACATCATCCACCCTTGATTATAAGCATTAAGTACAAATATGTCAAACCGCATGAATATCATACATTTTCACGAAATTTTCATAAAGCTGACTATGCTTCTATTAATGAACATCTTAAGTACATCGATTGGTCTTTTTTGTTGAATTGTGATGATATTGATGTTATTACTGAAAAATTTCATAGTATTATTGACGACACTGTAAACAAATTTGTTCCATATGTTGAAATATTTCCTAGTTCTTTTCCAAAATGGGTTTCGAAAGATTTAAAGGAAATGATAAAAAATAAAAAGCTTGCTCACAAAACATATAAAGAAACAAAAAACAGTATCGATTACAGTAATTACTCACAGCTTAGATCTCAATGTAAAGTATTGTCTAAATGGTGTTACTCTAATTATATAAAAGAAGTTGAGTCTTCCATCAAAGTAAATGTTAAAACCTTTTGGAATTATACAAAATCCCTAAAAGTTTATAAAAATAGTTATCCTAATGTTATGTTCTACAATGGTAAATTTTGTAATAATTTTGATGGGATTGTTAATTTATTTGCGGAATTCTTTAAAAATGTCTATGTACCTGTGTTACCAAAAAACACCGACCACACATCAGCAACATCAAACATTGAAACCACATTAAATATAAATAATTGCACAATAAGTACTTCCAGTATTATAAGTGGGATTAAAAAACTTGATGTAAATAAAGGGCATGGACCTGACGGAATTCCTCCACTATTTATAAAAAATTGTGTTGATGTACTATCTCTCCCCCTGTCAATCATATTTAATAAATCCATATCAGCGGGTATATTCCCACATATATGGAAGGAAAGTTTCTTAACACCGATCTTCAAAGATGGAGACAATAATGATGTAAAAAATTATAGACCCATTTGCATACAATCTTGTATACCTAAGTTATTCGAATCACTAGTCCTCGATACTATATCTCCTGTTTTAAAACAAACAATAACTCAGTACCAACACGGATTCATCTCAAATAGATCTACCCTAACAAATTTAGTTTTGTATGAAAATTACATTATTAAATCTTTTGTTAATAAAACTCAAGTAGATTCAGTTTACACGGACTTCAGTAAGGCGTTTGACAAAGTCTCACATGCTTTATTAATTGCCAAATTGGGAAAAATAGGATTTGGTGGACAAATACTTTCTTGGTTAACGAGCTATCTGAGTGAAAGAAGGCAAAGGGTAAAAATATATTCATATGTATCAGAATGTTTCCATGCTACTAGTGGTGTACCACAGGGATCGCATCTTGGACCAATACTATTTCTATTATTTGTGAATGACATTTCAACAATATTTAATGACATTGAATATTTGCTGTTTGCAGATGATCTAAAAATCTTTAAATCAGTAACCAACATTTATGACTGCAACATATTACAGCAAAACCTAAATTCTCTTTCAGTATGGTGTGAAACGAATAAATTGTACTTAAATTTAAATAAATGCAAAATTATATCATTTACTAGATTAAAATCAAAAATAAATTTTGAATACTCTCTATGTAACACCAAACTAGAAAATGTTGACTGTATTCGAGACTTAGGGGTATTATTCGACTCGAAACTTACTTTTACTAATCATATTAATGCGATAACTTGTAAGTCTCTAAAATTGCTGGGATTTATTTTAAGGACATCACGCCCATTTCAATCAATTGAAAGTATTAAAATGTTATACATGTCTCTTGTCCGGAGCCAATTAGAATATTGCTCATCAGTTTGGTCTCCATATTATAATGGGCATATAGACAGTATTGAGCGTGTCCAACGCAAATTTCTCAAATACATTAACTACAAGTTAAGCATACCAATACAAAACATAGAATACAATTACATATTGAAGAGACTAAATTTACTCACATTATATGATAGAAGAAAAATTTATGATATAGTTCTTCTTTACAAAATTGTAAACAATATGTTGGACAGCCCTGACCTTGTGGCATGTATCGATTATAATATCCCTTCCACACATAGAACGCGACAAATTGTCACATTCCATCGCAACAATTGCAATACCAATTATCAATTAAATTCTGTGATACACAGAATATTGGGAACTTGTAATGAATATGGTTGCATGATTGACATTTTCGTGGACAGTCTGGAGAAAGTAAAGTCTACACTTAAAGAGGCAATACTGCTTCGTTACTGACTTCAGCTGTTAATATGTAATGGTGGGTAATATATATTTTTCGTATACATTGCCGCTTTGTACTTTATATTTTTAATTTCTGTACTAATGTTTTGGCGCTATTCCTGGTACTTTTAATAATTTGCTACTTGTAATTTATATTGTTTAATGTGTGTTCTTTTTAATTTTATGATATATTTTTTTATGTAAAAGCCTATACGCATTGCTGCTCGTTACCTACTCCACATTTTTAATTTTATACTCATGATTTGGTGGTATTCCTGAAACTTTTAATGTATGTGCTTTTTGAAATTTATTTTATACTCTTTATGTAAAAGCCTAATGGGCGTAAACAAATAAATAAATAAATAAATAAATAAATATTCACGGAAGACCAACAGCACAACAAAGAAGCATAGAAAACATTAAGATAACATAGATGACCAATTATCGATTAAGATGGAGTGACAACGTCCTCAAAGACATCTCTGCCTTAGAGCTTCGAAACTGGAGAGAGCTGGCACTAGACCGAGATGAGTGGAGGAAAATTATTGAGGCGGCCAAGACCCACCAAGGGTTGTAGTGAGAAGAATGATGATGATGATGAGATGGCCAATTATAGATCTCCACTTTGAGAAATATGTTAATAACTTGTTTAGTGATCCCAAGTCGCAAATACGAGCCTCATTCCAGACCATCCACTTATTATTGTTTAGAATGTTCTTAGGTTTTCACGGCCGCTCAGAATCTTCTGGTTTGTGTCTTCTGGGGTATTATGCCGCGTTTTTACTACTTTTCTGGCCGACGTTTATATTATTGACCATTAAAAAATAAATTAAAATTTATTGTGCAAAGTTAAATGTCAAACTTCATATTCCGCTTGCTCTCTCGATCGCTTCCATTGAATGGACCATATTGATGTTACGTGATTATTTCGTCAAGAGTATATACACTGCACAGTATAATAGACTACGAGTCTCCTAAGTTTACATATCGTTTATATGTTGACGTTGCCTATAAATCCGTAGCGAATCAAGGTCGCCGATCGACTGATTAGCGGTACGCTGGAGAGGGGAAAGGGAGAAAGGGAAATAAATTAATTCGTTCAAACCCTATATTAGCACCCTATATTAGCAAGTCTCAAACACCGGCAAGTATCTACAAATATCTAAGATAAGAGTCTGGATACACGTCGTAAGGGTGAGATGTCAATTTCATTTGTAAACAAATCAGACCTATAAAGTCTGTACGAATGTTCTGAATGAGAAGTTTACAACTTTTCCCTATTTAATAACACATTTTAATGGTTATAAAAAAACTAACCCATAAAAACCAAGTTTTTATTATACTTCCTTTCTCATTTCCTAGTTAAAACAGGTTTAGCGCTTAACATACGCGTTGAGCTCGAGTCGGGCGACGCTACAAAATTGATTAATAAAAAATTACGAAAAATCCAAAATTATAAACTATATTTATTTATTTTTTTAACGAAAATTTGTTAGATCATTTTTATCGTCGCCACGAGTCTGCCTGCAAAGTTTCAGGTCGATTCGATCACGGGAAAAGGGATAAAAATCGATCCAAAGTTTTTTCGTCAGACAAGCAAGCAGACGCTACGAGGGAGTAAAAGTAAAAGAAAGGGAGTAAAAAAACTAACTCATAAAAACCAAGTATTTATTATACTCTCTTTTTGATTTGATATTCCGTCAAAATATAGCCGATTGATCGGACAGATTAGGTGAACAGGTTTCGCGCCTTCTCCACGCTTCGGGCTCCTTTCTCATTTGTATGTAAATTTCGAAAAATCCAATTTTATACTTTAATAATTAAAAAAATTAAAATTAAATTTTTTTTAGATAATTTTTATCGTCACCACGAGTTTGCCTGCTATAAATATAATAATTCACTTTCTATTCTACAAATAATCTTTGACCGATCATAACAAATTTTGCATAATTATTCTTTTGGATCCTACGAAAAAAATACACCCCCCCCTCCGATACATATCATCGAATCCAAATATTGCATAGTTACTCTTTAGGACCCCGTGGAATACGTAGATACTCTACACCTACCCACTAGACACTTTGCCTCCTCCTTCCGATTTAAATGTGTTCTATTTACAGACCAACAAAACATAAAGACACGAACAAGTGGAAATTTCTTGGTAGACGTTGTTCAAAGGTCAATCTAAATACTCTAAAAAAATAAAATGTCTTAGTAAATAAGTCGTTTTTACTTGAAGACTCGGTTTGAAACAATTAAATTTAAAAAAAACGTCTATTGTAAATATACATATTGCTTACTGGGGAATTTCTTTTTTCAAGAATAAATACTTTAACTGGATTGTAAATGAGAGGGTGCATACTTTTGCCGTGTCCCAGTCCCCTCGCCCCTTTAGGCGGCCCTCGTAGCCTAGTGGGCACGACGCTGGCTTCCTATACCGAGGGTTTCGGGTTCGATTCCCGGTGATATCACAATTAATCTATGTGATTTACTCAAGCCTGGGTGTTTTGTGATGTGTCTCGCTTCTGTAATTGAGGGGTTAGGTTCAACTCAATTTTATACTCTGGTTTTTTTTACGTAGTTATTCTTTAGGAAGCACCTTACTTCCCCAACGTATCTCTAAATCCGTATCTTAAATTGTAAAACATACTCGTAATACTAATTTCCGACAAAATCAGAAAAAACATCTGATTTCCCATTCCAGTGATAAATCTTAAGCACTCGGCCAACTCACCGGAAGAAAACCATAAAAATCAATTCTCCCGTTAAATCTGGTGGAAATATATGATGCTACATATCTGTGAACACTTACCGGACTGATTTATGGCTAGAGCTGGCTTTACGTTTGTACCGAAACCCAATTAGGTTCCGCGTCTCGTTCCAACCCACGCCTGGCCCGTCATCCCCTGCGGTCATCAAACGACACAAACTTGATAAGAAATAATCATATTTTATTATGTTCCCCCCTTTCCGAACGACAGCAAGATTGTTATACTAGCATGAAATAAACTGGATGTACTTTACGTATGCGCAAAGTTTCAAGTTTAAAGAGAAATGTTATGACGTAAGCATCGAGGTAAACCTCCATGTAGGCCGTGAGGTATCTTTCGGCATGTGCGTGCGTATCTACTAGCATGTGTTTGTTTTACATGGAGGTGACATCGAGGTAGCGAGCTAAACCGCGACCGCGAGGTATCGCAGTGAGGCATCTTCGGCATGTTCGTACCCTAAGGTACTGATACACATGCTTATTAGTGAGGTATCTTTCGGCACGTGCGTACGTATCTACTAGCATGCGTTTGTTTTGCATGGAGGTGACATCGAGGTAGCGAGCTAAACCGCGACCGCGAGGTATCGCAGTGAGGCATCTTCGGCATGTTCGTACTCTAAGGTACTGATACACATGCTTATTAGTGGCGCGTGAGCATGCGCAGTATTGACCTTCTTAAGCCATTGCTATTTAGTGGCATGTATGTACGCACATTGCTAGTAATGAGCACGCTCATTACTAACACGCTCAAAAATCAATCACTGGTTGATTTATGAGCATGCTAATGTCATTCACCATGAGAAGGGGTATCTTTTGAGCATGTGTGAACAGGCTTGCTTATGAGCATGCTAATGTCATTCGCGGCTAGTATCGATTATCAATGCGATCTTCTCAGTCTGCGACAGATTTTTTTTAATTATTTATATTTTTTATTTATTAGAGACACTAACAGGATAATAGGTACATGATACTCTGATAACAAACATTATAGTGAAGACTATGCCCATTATCCCAATTACAAGTGTCTTCGGCACGCTCTAGTAACATGTAACACAGTAACACTCTAGTAACACAGATGAAACAAATATGGCGCATTGGGGAGATGATAAAACATTACTTTTCGTGACTTATTATAGGAATCACGATTGTCTGTGGAATACTCGGTCACCGCTATGTAAAAATAATATAGCAAGAAATAATGTTTATGAAACTTTATTTAAAAAATTATAAAAACTAAAATCAAAAATGTGCGGATGGAAACTCGGGAACTATTTTGATTTATTCGTTAAATTGAATTTTCTATTTCAATTTGCAAAGTTTTCATTTTGAACAAGAGCGTCTCTATTCTATATGACAAGAGCATGCCAGTAATAAGAATGTGTGTTTGATTGTTAGCTTTGAGTGTATTAAAATAAACGTGCTAATAATGAGAAAGTGTGCACAGTTGTTAGGGCATGCTAGTTTTGAGCATGCTAATGGGAATGCTCAAAATAAGCATTATGTCAATATTTCTATAATATTGAAGCGGCATTATTGACTTTAATTTAATATTTTAAGACTCTGAATGAAGAAATTAGATGTGTGTAAAGCGAACTGATTTCAATCAACTTTTAAAATAATATCTGTTATGTTTTTAACCTTTAAAAATAAAATAAAACACAAAGTAGTTGTTTCCTTCGCACTTTAAAACTTTAATTAATTAAAATATGTTTCCTCCAAAATATCAATATTTAACAAATGATTTGGCAAATGCTGTTTATAATGAAGGTGTCTTCAAAATTGAATCTGTTTTTATATTAGTACCTAGTTGTTTATTTATTGAATAAAATTGTGTTTTTCTTTATTATTTTATGCGAGTAAGAACTCGCCAATTTATATTTTAATTATTGAATATTTTGAATGAAGAAACGTTTGGAACACACATGATATTTGTAATTTTATATTTTATTTTGAAAAAATAAATGTCCAGAAGATATAAAAGGGAAGATTCTCAGAAAAACGGGAGCATTTTTAGTATTGTAGTCATTTTTCGAATCAGTTGGTCAGAGAGCACATATATTTTTTTTAATTCAAGCTATATCCAGATAGTATATAGCTTCGTGCCAGTTTTTTAATCTTTATTTCCTTTATTCACTATTTTTGAAGAATTTTCCCTTTGGTCGCTCAATTTATAATACCATTTCGTGTTTTACTAATTCTCATTTCGAACGATAAAAGAATCGGTCTATTAAATTCATCGGCAAATGTGGAGTTTAAAATCGTCGTGTTTCTTTATTTTCAATTTGCCGGCGGTACCAGCCGGGATCCGGGAAGAGATTTGAGAGTCGTGTAAACATTGATCAGTGTCTTTTCCCGGGGCTGGATCGTTCCACAGTACAAGTACTACTGTTCATTTATTCTTTTTATTTTTTATTTTTTTAAATTTTTATAAAAATAGAGATGCGAACACGGAATACATGTCACATCAATATTCTTACTATTTTCAAACTAAGCTAAATGCTCGTGCTATGAAAATAGGACTAACTTGCTAGTCTGGAGTGAGGTTCGAACCCGAGACCTTTGGATCACGAGGCAAGAGTCCTAACCACAAGACCAACAAGCTACTCTAGTAGACATTGCACAATTTCCATTAATAAACTCAAATATTTTTGACTAGGAGGTATTGACTAGATGCTAGGGTTGGGGTATTTGGGAGTGGTGTGGGGGAGGGGATCTGGAAAGTGATTGCGGGGCGTGGCTAATATGGATAGTAGGTGTTTATTGAGTACATTTTTATTATTATTAATTTTTAGATTTTCTAAAATGTCTCATTTTTTTCTCTTTTCCGCATACATGTAGCACTTCTACGCTGTCGTGGGTGCAACAAGACCCTTCTTATTGTGCATGATCTGCAATTTCTGAGTTGATGTTGAAATT
This sequence comes from Agrypnia vestita, assembly GCA_016648135.1. Classification (NCBI taxonomy): domain Eukaryota; kingdom Metazoa; phylum Arthropoda; class Insecta; order Trichoptera; family Phryganeidae; genus Agrypnia; species Agrypnia vestita. Next base: position 14,179 of record JADDOH010016765.1, read on the forward strand.
ATTTACCCTTAACTCTTTTTCACACTCAAGGTGTTCTTCTATTCGTGTGTGCATTTCTCTTCTCGTTTGTCCAATACAAGATAATATTGTCAGTTATTACAAATTAATCCGGTAAACTCCAATGGTGTTTAGTAGGCAAGATCACACGGGAGCACGCCTCACATTGAATGGGGCTGGTATAGAGAGAGTGACAAAGTTTAAATACCTTGGAAGTATCCTAGCGGAAGACCTCGACCCAGAAACCGAAGTCAAATGCAGAATTGAAGCATCGCGAGCTGCTTTTAACAAAATGAGACAGATATTCTGCGATGACAATCTTAACCTGAAACTTCGACAGCGACTGGTCAAATGTTATATATGGTCAGTCCTGCTGTACGGAGTGGAATCGTGGACCCTCAAAGTGAGTAGCATGAACCGGCTGGAGGCGTTCGAAATGTGGATACATCGGAGAATGCTCCGGATACCCTGGACGGATATGGTCAGCAACACAAGAGTTCTCCAAAGAGCTAGAGTGAATATAGAGTTGCTGACAAATATCAAAATCCGAAAGGTATCGTATTTGGGTCATCATTGGGTGCTCAGAGGAGAAAAATATGAATTGCTCCATCTGATTCTTATGGGCAAGATAGAGGTTCGTTGAGGTGTTGGAAGGAGACAAAATTTCCTGGCTCCGCAATATACGCGACTGGACGGGCATAAGAAGTGTTGGAGAGCTTTTTCGTGCTGCCCAGGACAGGGACGCTTTCTCTCGGGTGATAGTCAACGTTGGGGGGACCTGACATGACACCAAAAGAAGAAGAAACTCCAATATTAGCTAGTGAATCTACATATTATAGTTTAATCGGTTATGGACTTTAGATTTCCAACTTAGCCAAGACGCAAATTGCTTTACTTAGTGAGACTCAATAATATGATAATTTTTGATAAACTATTGAAAAATATTGTGAGGTTGTTTTATATTGATAAAAAGTGTAAATATTGGATTGGTTGAATCAAATATCTTGTAAAAAAGCCTAGCTAGAACGTTGACCGGTGTTATCTACAGGTATATTCCGTCTTGTTTTATTTAGACAGCTCGCAGCATCAACGCTGGCTTAATGTTTGTTTTGCTTAAAGCCTCAGATACACATGCTTATTTAGTGGCACGTGAGCTTGCGCAGTATCGACCTTCTCTAGGCCTTGCTTATTAGTGGCATGTGTGTACGCACATTGCTAGTAACGAGCATGCCACTAGCCATACAACCGCCGGTTGATTTATGAGCGTGCCACTAAGTGGCATGTGTATCTGTACCTTTAATTCGTAGAACATATTTGAGTGCACGGCCCTGTGTATAAATAGTATATCAAGGCCTTAGCAATTGTCCTAAGAGCTACGCTCATCTCATAATAATATAATTTACTGCCGTTTTTTTTTCTATCATTTCGTTTCTTATTTTATTTCTGGCGTACTAAAAGGTTCCGTCTTATACTGTCCTGGCAAACCCGGAAATAATGAGTTGTTTTTGACACCGGAATCATTTCTCTCTTCGCCACAAACATTCTCACCGGAAAATCCCGCAGAATAATTGTCTTTGACTTCCGTTCAGAAACAAAAAGATATTGCTGTGGGAGTTTAAGCAAAGTACCTTTTAGAAATATTAATTGTTATAAAAAAATGTTTTTGTCGTCTCTCTTGGTACCTACAGAGGGCATGACATTGACTCCTCATACCGGGGGTTTTGGATTAGATTCTCGGTGACGTGAGTTCATAATTGATTTTTATCTTAAATTGATTAAAAAATTTTTTTTTATTTAAAAAAAATATATGGAATGGAATACTAGGGCCTACATTGAAAACATATTTCATTGAAGAACACTGAAAAATCGAGAAATCCTTAAAAATTATTTAAATACATTGAAAATATTTTTTTCTGATTTTTTTTGTTGAGAAATATGTAACAAATACATAATAAGGCGTATGTCTTTTTAACAGTTAATTGGATATTTCAAAGTTACATAAATTATGAAACGAGTTGGAAATAGTTGCATGTGATAATATCATGATAACAAAGCGCACAGATCTAGAGATTTAATTAATTCACACAAACATGTGAGTGTTTCGAATAAATGAATTTCTAAGAAGGGTTGAAAAAAAGGTTTTACTGCTACTGAATAAATATTTTTCACCATGGCAACGAGCATATTTTGTTGGGTAACTTATTTTTCTGAAATTACTCTATTACTCAGAAAATTTCATTTTAAATTCAGGAACAATGTATCGGGTAAGTTTTTTCTCACGTTCTGTTTCTTATAAATGATTGAAAAATTCAAGAACGCTGTTCGATACAACACTTTCGAATAATAGACTTTCTTCGTGGTAATTCTGCGGCGTGTGAAGGTTTTATCGTAGCCGAAATGTCTTTGGGGCCGCATTTTGGTGGCCATCATGGCTGACGAAAATGATAAATGTTTCGAGTACGACAAAGGCAAACCCAAGGTAGAATGCCTGTGTATCAGTCTATTCTCCTTTGGTGGGTTAGTTGTGATAAGAGAACAGAAATCTCACCCGTTCGGTAGAATTCTGTGTATGAATGTATTCAGCAAAGATAATAATATAGAGCAAGTCAACACAGGGTGTCACAGTAACAGTAAGTGTTGCGGTTAATTTGAATAATATTTAAGGTTGAAACATACTACTAAAACGCGACGCGACGTGATTTGTCGACACTTCATGCGAATCGTGCATATATACAACACGCCACGTGATGCTACAACATGCTTTACTAGTATCATTGCTTTGCGTATTATTAGGAAGTGTATTAACGTGGCCATGGATTTACTATTTAAAGACGAGCTGGATGAAGATTTATTGCAGATTTCAGGGATATATTTTATAGAGAAATAGTTGAATAGAAAAATTTCTCCAAGCAATATTTCTAAAATCACGGTATTGGCCTGAACTCATATCATATAACACTGGGTACTGTTTCACAAATTCTATTAATTGCTCATAGATATTTTAAACAAAAACTAACAAAAAATATCTGTAAGCCAAGAATGTTCTTGAAAGACTGACGCATGGTGTCGGGTGTTAACAAGAAACACACTGCGTGCGATGCGTCGGGTGGCGTGTGTGCCCGGCAACACGCCGACCTGGATCGACGTGGGTGTTGCGTTTCATCACATGGCGTGTTGTCTATTTGTATCTGACCATATTAAATATATGAGATTGATAAGTATGTTTCAACCTTTACAGGTTTATTTTAGGTTGGGTTCAGGTTACAAATCTTAAGGCTAATGACTACTTGTCGGGTCTGGTGTGGGAGTGGAGTGGTGGGGAGGGGTAGGTTTGCGGGGCGGGGCTAATATGGGCAAGAGGGGGGGATATAATTAAGGGTGTTTGAATGTTGAGTGTATTACTATTGTTTTTAACAATTTTAACAATAGTAATACACTCAACATTCAAACGCCCTATATTAGAACATCCCCATCTTGTCCATATTAGCCCTTCCTGCCACTTCACTCCCACACCAGACCCGACAAGTAGGATTTAGTTTAGTTTATCACTGAAGATGACGCAGTAAGCGTCCAAAAAGTTAAGTGTTACAGTGAGAAGAAAACAGCGTTGTTATTTTTAATTTCTTAAAAATATATTACTATGAACTTCCACAAAGTTTGTCACGATAATTTCGAAACATTTAATATATTACCATAAGTCAGGTTAGAAGGACATAATAAAATATTCCAGTATATGATTCACAGAGAGATAGAATTGTTTGTCAAACAGTGTTCAAAAATACAATATTTAGATTAACGTGGTCCTTGTAAGCTCAACCATAAAGAATTTTTTTAACTAGGTATTCTTTAGTTTTTTTTATTAAAAAAAGCACAAAGAATTAAAAATTAATTACCATAAAATTGCTATCGACAGGTGCAAAATCTTTAGGTTTTTACATTGTAATCGAATTTCTTATAAGGAAATAAGTTATCAGCGGCCCCGGGATGAAATTGTTTTATCGAAAATCGAAATTGTCTTTTTGATGGACATCACACATAAGTGAGCTTTTTTTATTCGTAATAATAACACAATTTTTCTGTTAAATGATTTTTTGGTCAATCCTCTTTCAAATGAGTCAATTTCAGAGGAACAATAAGAGAGATATCAATATGTATAAATTGCTTTATTTATTGAGTTAGTATATACCCGGCGAATTATTGGATATATTGAGTGTTTGAAAAAAAAACTTTCGACAAAAAGCCTATTAATTAAAATTAATTATTAAACGAAAAGCCTAATTCGGACCCCATCACCATGAACGTGTGACAACATAAAAGTAAGTATATTGTAAATTACCTGCAAATGTTGTGGAATAACCCAACATTTGATTGAGTCATTTCAAAGGTATTTCCGACCGTAATATTATACGAGGAAAACTCATAATTTTATCAAAATGTAGTGAAATAAATTCCGCATTTTATTTAAACAGGATAGTTAATTCTTGGCACTGTCGGACGCCGAAGGAAGAAAAGACGAACGCAGGTACGTCGCAGAAAAAAACAAAAAGTTGAAATTCTTTAAGCTAATAAATATTCATCGTTCGGCAGTGTAAGAGGCCATCTACGAAAAAGTTTTTGAAAACATAAAATGTATGTATTTGTAGCACATGTATGGATTTCAAATAATAACCAGAAAAAGCACTTCACCTAATACAAAACTTTATACAAAGATAATAGATCTAGTCCACCATATTTCTTTAGATAGATTCCTGCCCAATTTGAGTTGATGGCTTTCAAACAATGTGCAAATGTCATGAGACATAGACATAAGCAAACATTAGTTTACTAGCAGGAAGTTACTAGTTTACTGCTAGGTATTGTGGCCGCTATGCGGCCAGCGATGGCCGCTGCGCGTCCAATTGTGTTTGCTCTGCAGCAAACACAATTGTTTACCTATGCCTACGTCAGCCACTTCGCGGCCAATTGTATCTGGCAAATTTCCACTTTTAATTACGGGTAGTTTAGATATAATGAAGACAAAGTATTTATTCAGTATTTCTGTAAAAATGCAATTAAAATTTCAACAAACAAAATATTCTCGACCGTAAAAAAAAATCGAACCTGGAATCTTCTGATCCGTAGTCAGACGCGTTATCCGCTGCGCCACACGACCCAATGGGCACCATGGCAAAATTATTGTATACAAATAGAAATCATCGTACGGCGACGGAAACAAACGACATTGGTAGCATATTTATAATATAGATATTTTTATTCAATATACCTGACTTGTCTTCCGTAAAAAGTGAGATTGTCACGAGGTTACTTGTATCGAATATTCAAATTAACTAGCTTTAGTACAAGTCGAATAAAATAATAAAAACCTTACAAATTATTATTTCTGCAAGAGAAATATTGTTATTAAAATAAAACACAAATTACTTTGTTTTCACCACTATATTAGATTAAAAAATCTACATGTTTCGAGAACAATGTTCTCTTCATCAGGATCACAATAATCCTGATGAAGAGAACATTGTTCTCGAAACATGTAGATTTTTTAATCTAATATAGTGGTGAAAACAAAGTAATTTGTGTTTTATTTTAATAATAATGTCACCACAAAGTTCAAGCCTTCATACAGAAGAAGAAAAAATATTCTTCGAACAGTAAATATTGTTAATCATATACCTACTGGTCTATAAAAGGAATTAAAATTGGAAAATAGTAATATTCAGGCGTATTCTAGTGTATATATTAAATAATTCAGAACAATATCATAATATATACATTAAAAATAATATTACTTAATATTATCGCATTTAAAAAAAAATTGATAGTAGGTAAATATCGAAATCTGTGCATACTATGTCATGGGAAGTTCCATATAGTAGCATATTGCTAGCATAGTCCATTCAAATGTATCGACGATCCCTACGTATCTGCAAAATTTCTTCATCCGTTGTACTATATTAAACCATCCAATTTCTTTTATATTTATGGACAATGTAAAAAAATGGGTTTCCTTTCTAAAGAAGCATATGTTAAAAGAAGAATGAACTTATTTAAATATCATCCGAAAATATAGAGCGGGTAAATCCGATGGTTTAAGACTGTAAAACGAAAATTGAAGTTTTGCTGATTCGAATTTGTAAAAATGAGGATGTTATTTTAGTCACCGTGACTTCAAATTACCTGATTTTTCTGTCTACACGCAGAGCGTTTGTGAAACAAGTTTGCCGTATTTGTTGTCTCTTTCAGTGGGATATTTGCTACACATGAAAGCCGGCTAGTATGGGAATAATGTGTCTAAATACGTCAATGGTCACAACTCTGAAATACGAGTATATCTGTTGTTTTTTATTTTATTTTTTATTTTTTAATTTAAAGACTATCGACAGGTCAGAATGACCCTAATGGATAGTCATTTAGGACAAGGTGATTAGTACAGTTACAACTTACGATAATACATTAAAATAAAACATTAATACATTATACAATATAAGTGTATAATGTATTAATGTTTTAATAAGTGATTACAAGATGAACGAAGTTCACATTCTCTGCACGACATAATAAGCATGTAGGCTCCCAGTCAACTAAGTCAGAAAATGTGAACCCGCGCTTTGTGGCTATAAAATTTTTGTTTAGGTTGATTTCCTAAGAATCCGTCTTATATGCTCAAACTATTTTCGGTCAGGAGCGATATAATTTCTCTCTTAAACTGAGGTTGTGTCATGTGAAATATGTCGATGTTGGGGTTACATGACGTGACCTCGTTGTACTGGTTTAGCATTCTAGGTAGAGGAGAGAAATAACCTATGTTGGTGTTGTAGACCTTTGTGTGGAATAGTGTTTGGGATCTCAGAGACCGGGCAGGTATATTAATATCTATTTGCGAGAGCATTGAGGGCGAGTCTAGTTTGTTGTTTACTATTTTGTGGAGTGTCATAAGGTCTGTGATTTTTCGTCTTTTTTCTAATGAGATTATATGGAAATTTTCGAGTCTTTTGTCGTATGTATCGAGCAACTCATTTGTTCCTTGTCTGTGTGTCAGTGATTTAAGGAATTTTTTCTGGATTTTTTCGACTCTGTAGTTGTGAATTTCGTGATTGGGTGACCAAATTGTTGATGAGAACTCCAGTAGGCTTCTGATGAGGGATTTATAGATAGCAATTGGAGCGGGTGGAGCGGAGTGTTCAGGTTCTTTCCTCTCTGGAATACTACAGCATGTAGTATTCTACTCGAGCCTTGGTTTAAATGTAAATTTCTTTCTGTCCAAGTATTTTGCGAGTGTTTATTTGGACACGTATTTTCGCTCTGCGAGTGTATACATAAATTACGCATGTAAAACGGCAGTACGCGAAGCGCCAGGCTGGAGTGTGAGTAGGGTTGCCACCTTTTTTTGTGCAAATAAAGAACATTGGTTATTAAAGGTAGACAAAAATAGTACTTTGTGTCAAAATTAAGTACGATTTATTTTACTTTTTCATTTTGCTTAAAAACATATTTTTCATTACTTTTAGCAACTTTTAACAAATAATTATCATTACTAAACAACTGCGCACCATGTTTGCAGTCTATATTATTTAAGTTAAAGTAAATAAGTTGTTAAATATAGTATTAAATAAAAGAATACTTTCAACGTTTTACGTGGCTTTTAATTAGAGATTAACTCCACATTAATTGACAAGAGGAAATGACAACTATATAGAAGAATCTCACACGTAGTGTTGTGCCCATCAATATAGAAGGGAGAAATTTATTATTATTACAACATAAGTCATTCATTTTTATCAGATTCAGAGACGCTTTGTTTCTTTCGTCTCGCCATTTGCTATTCATCACAGAAAAACTCTATAAAACCAATTAATCGACATTGGCATTGACATTGGCTATGTTGACAAATGTCAACATAGCCAATGTCATTGTATGCATTAAAAAAGGTTGCATTAAAAAACGAACGTTTACGTGGCGACCGCCACAGGGTATATCGTCAATTATCGAACCTATTCGGCAACAATCGATAACGTCATCGACCCCGGTAACTCTCTCGTTCCGTTTTATGAAAAAATTTCTACGATCAACTTTTTTTTGTACTATGGGGAAGGCCTATAAGATCCCCATCTCGTTCGCACTCTGAGGCTGCAAACAGTGCGTCTAGGGTATATATCGGATTTGTACTTACTTTTGGCAGCTCCTCTGGCTCAGGACTGTGGGGCCGTCGCGAGGTAGCTAACTTCTACGGAATGAAGCACTTTTGTGTCATATGTACAATTTACAAGGAGTTTATTCAAGATAGTTACAAAGGTAAGTTGGATGATGCTAATATATGGTTAGTTAAAGAGGTTGCTGTAAACGCGGACTCGATTGAGGTTAGTATATATCTGTACGCGCGGGTCTAAACGTCGATCGTGTAACAATGCGAGAAGTCGCGACGCGTTACCCGGGTCTACGGTGTTGGCGGTCGAGCAGGCGGAACGGGAGTGGCGGTATTGCCGCCCACCGCCTGTAGGTCCGTTGGTCCCCCTGAACGCCAGATGCCGCCCGTGTGGTGGAATCCGCCACAGTATCTTATAAGTAAAATGAATTCCAGAGAAATCAAATCATGTGAAATAAAGTATTTTCGCGTACTTTATTGTTATCATAAAGTATAGAGTACAATTACCCGAAATAACGTACAATACTTTATAATAAAGTGGTAACCCTAAGTGTGAGTGAGGCAGCATTATTCAACAGCTCTTGGAATATTTCGCGGACGTAATGCGCTGTACAGCGTGCACTCTAATAAATTTTCCATAAATCTTGAACGCGACGGAGACGTGTCTGGGAAAACTTCATATTTATCGGAGAAGTACCTAAATTGTTTCGCCTTCCTTTATTTCCTTTGCAACGTTCCGTGGAATTGCCACTGCAGCGTGCAACTTTGCAGGTAAATATATTTTTGCAAGACGACAAACTGCTTGATGGCTTTCGCTTTGTTCGTTCGAGCGTCGTAACTCTTCGCTTCGCTCCTTGAGAAACGTTTGTTTTCTTTTGTAAAGAAGGAAAGAAAAATGAAAGATTTGTTTTCTCCTTCTTTGATTGTATTTGATAAAATATAAAGTTTTACTTTAACAATACTTATGCGCCGTAAGTTTTGTTTCTAAGAAGGGAGATTTTATTTGTAGCGCTTGTTGAGCCAACACTCATAATTAATATTACGATATTGTAAAAATATGTATGAAACAAACTGATTTTCCAGTTTTAATTGAACATCTGAACATAAACAGCGATTGGTATATAATTGGCTAACGACAATACTGAGCTATACTCGAGCCATCGTAAGATGGCATTATTGACAGATCGTAATAGTGTTGTGACACACTTAAAATCATTAACGAAAAAATTCAGTCGAAAAAAAAATTCGTCGCACGGTGTGAGTTGAGAAAGTCTTTGTACATAAAAAAGGTTATAGAAGAATAATAAAACACATTTTTCTTAGATAAAAATATTTACTTGAATGTTTCAATCTGATTCATCCCCATTACTATCACTCTCCATTGAACTATCGTCGCTGCTATCATTTCCTAAATTAATTATAATATCATTATCTAAAATATTATCGATTCTAATATCTCTTTCGTAATCTTCCTTTATTCGTCGCACGGTTCTATTCACTACATTAGCCCAGTCTGTTTGAGTTGTACGTTGACAAGCTTCTTCTAATAATTTTAACATTTTTGATGTCGTAAATGGAGGTTCTGTATTATGCCTTGCTGCATATCCCTTGAATTGAGCCCATATCAATTCAATTGCGTTGTATTCGCAATGGTAAGGCGGTAATCGTATTACTTGGTGCCCATATTCCGATGCGATTTCATCAATGACGTACATTATACACGCAATCAATATCCTATAACATTTTGAATCATTTTGTTCATTCCATATTTAATGTTGACGGACATCACTACTCTGGCGTTCGGGCAATAAAGTATAGCATTTGTCCTCCAATGTTTAGCTGTCATTAATTACGAAACTTCATGTAAGTCTAAACGTCAAAAGTGCCATCATAGAGTGGCCGCATAGAGTGGCCGTACTGTAGATTTCAATCTGACTCCTCACTGGTGACGTGTATAGAAGTTTTAATGTGTCGAGGTTCCTGAAATCTTTTGCCGCCCTAAGTACAATCCTAACATTTTCAACGACATATTCGCGATATTGTTGATATGTTGTGCAAATGACAGTTTTTCAGCAAATAATACACCGAGGTCATTAATTTCCTTTTGTAATAGCACTCGTGACAACCTACCCGTGTGACAATCGACCCCGGTCTCTCATACCTACCTCAGGGTGGATACCTTTCGCCCCCGGGGGATACCAACAAAATCCCGACTTTGAAATAAGACGATGATTTTAATTCTCCAAACGGAGGATAAAATCTAGCTCAGGGGCATACCGTCGCAAATAACATTGACAAATTATATAAATATTTTAACAAGCATTAGGTTCTTCTGGTTAAAATTACGAGCTTATGTTAAACGAGCTATTCATAGCCGGCGTTGCACGGGTTAAGGATTAAGTTAAAAATAATTGTGGGAGGGAAACCTCTAATACAAATAATGTTTTTACTTCTTAATTCTTTTTAGCCTCGTTAGTTAGTTAGACCTTAAGTGTTGCCCTGTGGCACGCCAAATTAATATATATATATATATATATATATAAATAAAAAGAAACCCGTGTTTCCCTACCCGCCAAGTTTTATTCACAACCAGCCACAACCACCCAACGGTGGTTATGGTGGTGAGTAGCCCTTGGTGTCACATCGAAAATATGCGAGTTTTGCGTGGGTGGGAGTGGGTAACGAAAATGTGCTTTCTGGCACATTGTTTTGTTATGGGAAGGCCGCAAATGCTTCAGATTGTTTCAAAATAGGCGCGCTGACTGTGTCGGTGAAGATTCCGGAAAAACCTGCTCTAGAAAGTTCTGGAAGGAGAAGGTTCTAGAAAATTCCCGAAAATTCTATAAGGTTCTAAACTGAGTGGCGGAATGTGTCGGTGTATCTAGAAGGTTCCTGTATATTCGAATTTATTGAAAGTTCTGGAAGGAGTATGTTCTAGAAGGTTCGCGAAAGTTCTATGACGATCCAAACAGTGTTCTAAAAATCTACGCATGCGAAGCCGCGCGGGCACAGCTAGTTTTATTTATTCAGGTTCACTAGCTTCGTACATTATATTTTTTTCAAATAGCTTGCGGCATATCGTTTTGCAACAGCAAAAGTATGCTGGTATAAGGGGATATCAAAAGCTACACATTTTTACTTAATAACTATAACATAATAAATATAACAGAAATTTAACACTCAACAACTTTAAATTATAGATAAACACATTAAAATCTTGAACAATCGTGATTCACACAAGTCCTTTCAGTTTCTTATTGAAGAGTCCTGTAATATTTATCTTCTTCATGTTATCAGAAAGTCCAATATAGAACTCAACAGCTGTGTAAAGGAATCCATGCCGTTCTCTATTTGTTTTCGGTAGATCTTTTCTAATATGATCTCTTTTCATAATTCAAAATCCAAATATTTAGTTTTATAGCTGAATTATACAATGATGTAAGATTGTTTACATATATTTTTAATTGTCTTTGTGTGGTGGCCGTTATCCAACTCCCACTGTTTATGTATATCGTGTAGAAAGATGTTGACGAAGGAGTCACCACTCCCGAATTTAACCTCGGGAAAAATATCTTTACGGTAAAGGGACGATCGGTTTTAGTCAGTTTTTATTTGGACGAGATTACAATGGAGTAATTGGATATGCAGTTCTCTCTGTGCCTCAGCTGATAAGGCCTGACGTCAGCGGAACGGTGACGTAGCGTGCGTGGGCCGCTAAAGGTTAAACAGCTAGGCGCAGCGTGTGACGTCACATACAGCTGGTGTTGTGCAGATGTGGCGTGGCTCGCGAGGCGATGAGGATGATACTTGGTGGCATGCACAGAGTGCAGGGTAGCGTGGCGCTTCCGATGATGATGTTAATGCAGGCGCAAGGCTCGGGCGTGGCTCGAGGTGAAAAGGGAGTGAAGTGCTACCACGTGTCTTGAAGCCCAGGGACGAACTGCCTTTGACATCCCAATGTATCGCTTATATATCCTACGGTTGCCAGAGATCAATTCACACAACTCTTGGGTGAATTGCAGCGTCAGCGTCTGTTCCAGGCGTGGAAACGAACCTCTCAGCATTTCCTATTTCACAGGATCAGGTGTTATCTGAATGTATTCCACCCTGTCAGCATTTATGGATTTCTCAGATCAGGCGTTATCTGTGTGTATTCTGTTCTGTCAGCGTTTTTGGATGGGAATCTTTTGTTACAGCGCTGGTTATTTTTGCTGTAGGTCAATGAGACGTTGCTCCCCACATCTTTATTATTGTTGGAAATAATCAATCTACAGGCCCTTGGGAACGCAGGAACTCGGGAGAGGGTTAGAGTAAAGTTGTTTGGAAGATGGGTTGTATTGTATTATGAATCAAATCTGTGTCACCAGTATGGCGGATATGATTGAATGTTAATGTGGGTGTATTCGCGAAGGAATCAGTGTGTTTGTGCACCTCTGCCAAAATGCACAATCAGTTTGATGCATGTCGAGGCGTGTGAATGAATGTGTGTCGAGTGTGAAGGTATATGACAAGTGGAGCGGGATGCGATACAGGATGAATAAGAAGAATGTACTCACAATTAACTCGATAGTATATTGAAGTCACAAGACTTTACATGTTAGGAGAATGCGGTTACAACAATATACGGAACGCGAGTTTGAGCGTGGTAATGCGGACGGTGGGCGGTGAGAGAATGTTTGGTACTTTGCCGGCGCTGCGGGCTTCTCGTTGGGCGATGTCCCTCGAGCGCGATTGGTCCGTTTGGGACGCTCGAGGGGCTAGAGTCCGAGCAGGTCTGGCTCCACGACAGTTGCATAATGTATGGGATGAAATATAACGTAATTGAATAACAAAGAGTCTATAGAAAATATTACGAAACATATATTGAATGAATAAAGAAGACAAATATGAACACATTGCCTAACAAAGTAAGTGAATCTTGATGTTTCGCACGAAATAAGTAACTAGGGAAGACAGTGTCTTTTACGCTCATCAAGGTAAGAGCGCAATCGACCCACCGGAGAGGAGGCGAGACGGAAAGGGGACACGTGTCACTCTCACTTTGCAGGCAAACACGGATTTCCAGCGTCACAAAAATACGTTAACGCGTGCTCAAGAACGAAAGCTAAAACGCCGGCCGCACACTGGATGCGTTTTCTTACGAAATTGAGTAGTACGTATACGTACGAATAAGCAAGTACATTCCCGACCTTCGAAGTAGTATTGAACATCGCACACTGTACACAATTTAGTAGTGCGTGTACGCACGTATAGATGCGACGCCGACATGAGCCGCATTTGTTCGGAAATTTTTGGGATTTCGTACGATGGATATTGAAAATTTTGTCAATTCGACACATGATCACAAATGTTTGTGGGACCAAAGTGATTCAACTACGTGACCATCAGCGCAGATCATGGCAGAGAATCTTTAAAGAACTAAAAAATACCTGTAAGTTAAATAATTTGGTTTAATGAAGGTGAAGTATAATTATGTACTTCGAACAAAAAACTTAAATATTTCACCGATGTTATGAGCTCTCGTTGCACTTCGATTCTCCCCAGCATTTGTGAATCTATTAGATAGATAGATAGTCATGAAATTTGTCATTATTTAAGTCAGCCATAATAGAGTTTTCCAGAAGATACAGATTATTCATTTGGCGCAAACGTTAGTGGAGAAATGCGAAAAGTAACTGATCGTGACCAACGTAAGACTACAGTATAGTAAACATACAGTATTATATCTTCATACAAACAGCCGAAACGACGCCCTTCGAAATCTCGGTATACTTCGAACTGCTCAGTCGCCGCAGGGCTGCAGTAACGTACGGACGCAAGCAGTGTGAGACGCTCCGACGCATGTATTTACGTCAATTTATGGCACCCCAAACCATAAAGAGTCAGTCAATGAGCAGCCCTGGTGCCTGTTTAACCAAGTTCAACTACCAAGCGGCCGTAGGTATTTATTTCAAGGACACTGCCGAGACAACATACTGTATGCTTTATTATACTGTGGTAAGACGCAATCAATGTGCGCGCTCCATACGTGCGAAAATAATCGTACGAATACGTACGTAATGATTCGTATCCAAAGTGCGGCCGGCCTAAGTGTGTAGTGAATTTGTAGAAAAAGCAAAATTATTCGGCACGTTCGCAGTCTTCCGTGTACAGAAACACTGACTGTTTTGAAGGGTAAACTTTACTTCGCATACGGAGACATAACACGAGATTCCCCCTTTATTTACTTTACAGAGCAACACGTACATAGTACGCGGTCAGCCGTTAGTCTATTTTTTATCAATTCCTTCTTGTTAAGATTTAAGGGACCGGTTCAGAAAGTAGCGAACGTGAATTATCACGTCTTTAGGAAAAATCGTGCACAGGGTAGAGATGAGGTCAATATCTAACAAGGTAAAAGAAATGAGTTTTCTTTTGGAAATTACTGAAAAATAAATTAATAAAATAAGTAACTTAGGTTTCGGTGTTTGAAATAAGCTAAAATGAAAAGAGCACGAATAATTTAACATCATTATAAAATAAAATAATCAATACTATATATCAATACAGTATTAAGTATACCCTGACGAAGGAACGTCGTTTCTGAAACTGGTTGGTTTTACCAAATAAATTTTAGTGGTGTAAACAAAGTTAATTAGTTTAATTATATAAAATAATCAAATTTAATATATTGTAAGCAAGTAAATGACAATGAAAATGAGATTACTTAAACGCATGCCTGCAAATTTATTTATTATGGAGTGAAAAATGAACCAATTAGGAAATAATCTAGTGCTGATGTAAGCCTTGAGAATAGAATCGAAAAAGGGTCGCTTAGGTGGTTTGGGCATGTTTAGCGAATGAATGAGGAAAGTATGGTAAGAAAGGTATATGACGAAAGTGTGGCGCCAGACAGAGAGGGTGGCCGTGGAAGACGTGGCATGGCAGGAAATAATGTAGTGCTGATTTAAGCCTTGAGAATAGAATCGAAAAAGGGTCGCTTAGGTGGTTTGGGCATGTTTAGCGAATGAATGAGGAAAGTATGGTAAGAAAGATATATGACGATATGTGGCGCCTGAAAGAGAGGGTGGCCGCGGAAGACGTGGCATGACCAGATTAACTAAATACTGGAAGACGAATGCGAAGAATAAATGTAGATAGAACATATCACTTCTCCGTCTGCTTCCCTTAATTCTTGGTAGAGCGGTCGCGGTTACTGCAAAGACAATGACGATAACATAGTCATAACTATTCGATGCCTTCCACTTCGATCTGCAATATTTCTGGAGGTTTTGTTGTGGAAGAACAATGCTCAACA
Organism: Agrypnia vestita; assembly: GCA_016648135.1. Taxonomy (NCBI): domain Eukaryota; kingdom Metazoa; phylum Arthropoda; class Insecta; order Trichoptera; family Phryganeidae; genus Agrypnia; species Agrypnia vestita. The sequence goes on from JADDOH010016765.1 coordinate 29,613, forward strand.
TTTATTGCTTGCAAATGTAACACTTTATGATTCTTGTGACATTTTCGAAGTGTTTCGTATGTGCTATTGAAGACAGACATTGTTTAACTTTTTAAAAGTATTTTTTCTGTCAGCAAATAATAGCGAGTTATCTGCAGCGTGCAGTGAAATACTTGTCTAATGGATCTATCATCCCGTCCATATCCCAGATAGGGATACAGGAGGATTGTAAACACTAAAGATCCAACCATCCTCAACTAGTGACAAATATAGATCAAGTTTACGGTCCCTCATGTGAGTGCGACTTGCTTTAATACCCTCGTACATCTATACACTATACACATCTATGGTCTCTGTTAGGGTAAGAGGGAACTTAACGACTGCTAACTGCTAACTGATTTTTTAATTTTTAACACTACAACTAGCCACAAGGTCCAAATAATCCAATTGAAAATCACATAGGTGTTGCCATCTCAACAAAAATCGAACCTGAAACCTCCTGTATGCGAATCTAGTATCATGGCCACTGGAACATAGGGGCCGCCCATAGCATAATATAAATATAAGTTAGATAACTGCTCTCGATTCCAGATAATCATACTGAAAATAATTTAATCTGTGACATACTAAAGGAAATTTATTAAAGAGATAGGGAACCGGCGAAGTGCCCGAGTCAATAGCTAAACTTATGTAAAGAGGTTTCCTTTATATTTACATAAATCTTCGTAACGAAGCCCCAACTTAGATCCCGAGTTCACGAGAAATAGTTTGACATAGAAAATGACGGCTCAACTATATGCTTCACCCAACTTGACGTAACACAAAAGGACTGATATTCAATAATCTTTATAAATAGTTGTGTAGAATGATATAATAAACTGTAGATACGTTACAAGCGTGAAATTTTGGCAACTCAAAAGTAAGATAACTGCCTAGCTTGCATTCGTTATCGAACGGAAAAAGTCCCGGGGAAAAAGGAACAGAGTATCGTAGACTATTGTGAGAATGAGTTTGTTATTTCAGTCACCGTGACTCCAAAGTACTTGATTTTACGTGAAATAAGTGTGCCGTGATTTGTTGTCTCTTTCAATGCAATATTTGCTACATATAAAAGCCGGCTAGTATGGCAATAACGTATCTATATTATAATACGTCAATGGTTCAAAACACAAAATTAGTTCATAATGGTCCATTGATAACAGGTAATTTGAGTTGGGAATAACTAAATGTTACTCAACGAGTATATCGATATCAATTAATTCATGCCGTAAAATAAAATAACAAAATTTGATTGAAAATATCAAAGGAGAGCATTTAAAATTGAAATATTAATGATATATTTGAGATTCCGGTCCAATAGAATTGTATCGTTGAATCTCCTATTTGATTCCAGTTGAAAAAGTAGTTTAGCTAATACTTGCCTATTATACCTAGTACCCTATTGTCAAACATCTTAAAAGGGTGCCGCCGTAAAAAATACAGGTGAATATACACGTATTGTGAATAAAGGATTTCCGGTGCGAAGGATATTTTTTGAAATCCATTTTGATTTATTCGTATTTCATATATTTGAATGAAACTTGTCAGTTGTAACAAATGATATACGTGTGTTTTGGTGGCATTTCTTGTTAATATTTTTGAAAAATTCGCGAGTAGACTAATACATAAAAACGTTGTAACCGGTATTACGCGAGTTTATTGACGAAGAATGGAGAATATTCGATGCATGCGATAAAAGTGTATTCAATAGGCATTATGACAGATTTTGAAATAACATTCTATATTCTAGGTACACGTCTACTGTTACCGAAAATAACATTATTTCAGTAATAAACTAAGTTTTTACTCAAACAATTGCATCTTCATCTACATATTTTTAATTTCGCGCAAAAACGCCCGCAGCTGTCATTTCGTCTACGTGACGTCAAGCCTCGGTGAACATTGCATTGTGTCTATGGCAACGGTTCAAAGACACGGTGATGGTGACAGGTGTTTCAGTTAAAATGGCGGATTGCATAATTTTATACTTTTATTTTATTGAAAATTTTATTAATCTCAATGTGTAGGTATATTAAATTGGATCATTTTTTAGAATCATTTCAAAATATTTCATTCTCTAAAATCACTTATTCTTTAATTCTATAATTCAGTCATCATGCCTATTGTTGCGGGTTATTTAAATAAAGAATCAGTCAGTGATCTGACCAATCGACGTGACTGAGCGATCCTATCCTCTAAAACCAAATTATTAATCAATTAGAAAGATATACAGAAAAATCAAATCAACGAAAAAATATTCGGCTGATACCGGGATTCGAACCTATCCTATCCGAGACAGGCGCGTTAACCAATCATTCTATAGCGGCCTGGTACATTTCCGTGGATACATCGACCTTATCTGTAAGTCTCATTTATTAATTGATTAACATATATTATCTAATTTTTAGAGCAATCCATTTTTTATGGTGCGGCAGGCACAAATTACTTTGTATAACAGCTGCTAGGGACGCCAGAATTAACCATTTTTAATTCATTTTTAATTTTTGGACACATTTGATACAACACACATATAATGTAAACGCGCCTGCCCCGGATAGGAGGAGATACGTGGTTCGAATCCGAGTAGCAGCCAAATATTTTTTCGTTGATTTGATTTCTCTGTATGTCTTTCTAATTGATTAATAAATTTGGTTTTAAATTTCACAGGAAAGGTCTCTGAAAAATTGCAACTTCACAATAAGAATGTGTTCTTAAATATAATATATTATTCTGTCCTTATTTGGAGCGACTATACGCAGTATAGCAATTTCTCCATAGGGACATGCCCAAAGTATAAACGAATTATTCTCATGTTACGTGATATTATTGTTCGGGCTATTATTATCCTAAGGATATCTGGTTTTTGGGCCGTATAGAAGATGTCCATGGATGCTTAGTTCTATGTGTATGTCAAAGTTGTAATGTGCCAAAAATTCTACTTTCACTGAAATGGATGGTTCAAAACATTTACTGCATTTACTCGGCTAGAGAAGAGGGGACCCACCACACAACCAGGGCCGTTCTATGAGCAATAGCTGACATATCGGCACTACAATTTCGCCACCCATTTTCGGTATTTTTTTAATGCTTAAGTGGCCGTGCTCACCGCTCCGCTGGCACTCATGGGAATGCAAGCGGGACACAAAACCTCATCTCGGCCTCCAAAACGCAGGGTTAAATGACAATTGGAATATAATTATCATCCATTAAGTGGGAATTGCAAATTACATATGTAAAGGAAATGCTACAGTACAAAATATGAATGCAAAGTCCATAGTATCCACAGTAATTAGCATAAGGAAAAAAACACAACATGTAATCATATAACTTAAGAGCCAGATTAATTAAAATGAATACAGAATTGCACCTTAGAGACAGTTATTAGAGTAATTTTTTACTCTAATAACATTAACTCGGCTAGCGTAAATGTTCTGGACCGGACCTATTTCGTGCATATAAAGTATATTGTTACGATATTTACAATTCTTATGAGCGTGCAGTCAGACGGAAAAATAGCGAAAACGAATCACAGCGAAGATTGTCATTACGAAAGATCCAAAGAATTTGCAAATGGTAATTTGACACATTTAGAGAATGTTCTGTTCAAACTTACGAGTGGAAAACCCAGAAACGAGTGTTATATGAAGGGATTGGTCCCGACAGGGATATTCTTGAAAGCTTTCTTAAGTATGGAGTTTCTGAAGCTATTCGTTTATCTCGTAGTCCATGTATACGCAGCATACCTCAAATACCACTATTAAAGTGTCATGTATCTTTTTCTCCTTCTCGGGATCCACGGATCCAACTCCAAAACTATGGAGAACACCAGGGCTTTAAATAGACTTTTACTTTTACATTTCATGCATCGGACACCGAAGGGAGCTCGGATGTTGCAGGAGTATCCCCTTCACAGAGCACGCACCTTCTGATATATCGTTGCGCCTACGCAACCATCTATACCGATGAACCTTTTCATTACCCACAACAATCTAATCCTCTAGAACTCTATATCAATGTTGCAGATAGAAAAAAACCCAGTTATTTTCGATGTGGATTGCCGATGCTAAGAACAAGAGTCTAAAATATAAGTAATAAAGACCATATTTAACCTATTATAGATGAGAGTAAATTTCCGGGCTTCGAACTCGTAACAAAATATAGTTTTAGGGCCACCCTTCACAACAAATAGTAATTACAGAGTAAAAAATATTAATTATATAATATTAAAATATATATTATTTGTATACAGGTGTCCACTTTTTTATTTGATTAATTACACCAACATGTTTCAGAAAAACCTTTCCGTCGTTAGGGTGTTGTAAAACTGTCAAAATATCAGAATGAAATGTCTTTTGTTTCTTGTTTTTCTAAATTATTTGAAAAATTATTTTTAAATATTATTACCGAAGTTCTTGATTACTCGCAATTATTGGAAAAATTTTTAGAATTGGGCTAAATTTAATTGATTATTAATAATAATAACATTAGTAATTTATAATTATTCTAAATTATTCAATTACAGACCAAAATTATTTATGTGTAAAATAGAAAGTCCTAAATTTTTATTAAAACCATGATCATTTTCTAATAATTAATAAGAAAATGATTAATTAATTAAATAATTAATTAATTTTCTAAAAATAATTACAATCTTTACAAAGAAACCTTTCAGGTGGCCCTACGAATTTAAAGGCCCCTTTTAGGGCCTTATATTATATTTGTGTTAATCTGCTAACTAAGGCACTCAAATCCTGTCCAGCACAATCAAGATTATAAGTTCTTGGCGTTTGATCAAATCGGTCCGCTCTATTCAGAACCAAGCCCTCAACTTCAATCTTATGATAAGTCTTGCTATTTCGTGTTTGCTGATCGTTGATTATAAGTCAAGTCACCGCTTTGCCAGTTCTCTTTGTACACTTTGAAGGGTTGCGATTAGGATTTATCAGGGCGATTCTTTTCGGTAGACTAGGAGAATGACTAACATATTCAACATTTTTAAAAAGCATTAAAATAATGAAATACTCTACTTTCCTATTCAGCTGTGAGAGCACAAGTTAAACAATGTTTAAAGCATTCTGGTGAATAAATGTCTTCCAAAAGCTTTCACGAAAATTGAAAAACAAATTTGCAAGAATTTTAATTTAGAAAAAACAAACAAGAAATCAACAGGGAAAAAAATTCCGTGGTTCATAGCGTTTACTTTGTGGTTGGATATAATTATTAATTTGAAAAAGATTTAAAAATTATACTTTTCGTGTAAGCCAATTTGGTTAGTTAAATATTGGAAAAACTTTTTTCGGTATTCATTTTAAAAGAATATTTTTATGTTAAAAAGTTTGTCAACTACGTAAAAAGTTTTTAAAAGAACTTGGTAAATATGTTATTTTTTTAACATACTCTTTTAAAATATTACTTGTGACGGGATTTTCGGGTGTGGGGAAATATTACAATTTGGAATCAAAAGTATTAAATTTAATTTGGAGTACATTATATTTATATCTGGGGAAGGAAGTAGTGTAAGGGGAGAGAGGGGAGTTGGCGCTTTTGTTTTCCGCAAGGAATAAGTATGTCTTTACATAAGTTTACAAATCAACACGCGGTCATGGTTTTTAAAAATAGATATATAATATAATTATATATATATATATCTTATATTATATATATCTATATTAGACTCTATTATATATATATATATATTATCTATATATTCTACTATTAATACTTATATTAATGGATGGGTGAAAAAGTGGTAATAAAATAAGGGGAGGGAGAGGAAATGACGACATTATTTTCCGGAGGGTCCTAAAAACAATTATGCAAAATTTGGGTCGGACCATTGGATATTGGAGAATGGCCGTGTTAAAAGCCTCAACAATAGTAGAAGATGCATGAGCAGATGTATGAATGTGGCCGAAGCAAATGTGGTGTGCCAGGATAGAAGAATATGGCGTTTTATCTTCTCTGCCTACCGGCGTAATGGTTAGTTAGTTTGTTTTGGTTTTAGATTAGATTAGATAGAAAATTTGTGGAAAAAAAGTCTTGAAAATCGTGGGAGGGATTGGAAAAAAGAAAGGGGGGAGTGCGCATAAGCTTTCCGTAGGGTTCTAAACATTAAAATTTGGGTCAGATCTGTCAGACGGTATAGATTAGTATAGAAAATACATCATCTAAAGTAAAGTATAGAAAATATATCATTCAACTCTGATATAGAAAATATATCAGATGGTGGGTTCATTCCTCCCGCAGCCACGACACGTGACAATATCTAACAATTTTGAAATCATACTAATTTTGAAAATGGAATTAAATTGTTTTAAATTATAGGAGGATACACACGGACATCGAAGTGATTCTTATTGGATATGACTCAACTCTTCAACAACCACTTACATTAACATTTTCCACTTTTGTTTTGCGTTTTATTACCGTATTTCATAGAGAAACTCTATCATCGCAATGGCGTCATCTCGTGACGATGCCCTAGTCTCATAGAGCTCATGAATCTTCAGTTGAGAAGATTCTACGGTAAACCGTAACACGTATGGGCTATATGGGGCTTGGGTATATCTGAACAGTTACGCCTGCGCAGGCGAACCTTTACGATGTACCGAGGCGTGTATGGCCGCCTTTACACCTGCTAATTTGATTGTCTTTCTTAAATAGAAAGACCTACAACCTTTATAAACTCTCCAAATACTCAAAATACTTTATAAATTCTTCCACCCAATATCAGCAATCGATACACAATAAAATAAATAACTATTTTTATAAAGAGTAATTTAGATTTTGAAACAAAATTAATTCTAGTTGTTTGCCATTACAATGTAATGAAAACTATCTCCAATTTCAGAACCCACATCGTGCGGTTCAGGCTTTAGGGTGAGTTATGTAAATAAATTCGTTTATGAAGGCTTTCAAAGGGGCTTTCAGAGAAGATAAAGCATTAATTTCTATTTTCGTAGACCTGGTGGTACTTAAAAAAAATCTTTTTAATAATACGTAAAAACATGATTTATCGTTTGGTAAAAGATATTTTTTTTTAAATCTTGTCCCTTTTATAGAACAATTTAATTATCTCGGCTGGGAAACACTGGATTTAAACAACATTTCTAAAATCTCTTAGCAAGCTTTAAAGGAAATATAAAAACAGAAAAAAAGAACGAAATATGACACTTATTTTGAAATCCCATATCAGAATGAATTTGAAAAAAATATTTTAATTTCCTGTTCCGCTGGGTTAAATCCTTATTGAGATTTGAGACAGACATAATTTAATTATATTTTATTATACAGGGTGTAACAGAGCTATTCCAGAATACTTAACAATTTCATGAGTCGAAAATATTAGTTGGACAATCATAGACGTAAAACAAACAATTTTATAAATTCATTCGCTTTAACAGAAGTCATATAAAATGATAAAAACAACTAGAAAAATTTACCATCATAGTGCGGCATCGATATAATTAAATGACTAGTTTTAGCTCGGGTGCATTCTGTATATTGGATTAAGATTTAAAAATAAAAAAAACAACAAAATTTTGCATTTAAAAAGAACAAAGAAGAAAATAATTTAAAAAATAGAAATGCGTTGGTCATAGCGTTTATTTTGTGTAATTTTTATAAAGCTTATAAAATTTGTAAAATTAGATTTTGTTAATTTAACTTTTACTGGTTTCCATATTACCGTATTTTGTTCGAAACGGATGACTTTGTTTTACCAAGCGTGCACCTTTAAACTATTTTTGATGTTTATAGCACTAACTCTTTTGTTTGTCATAATAATTTATTTATTTGAGTATTGATACTGTAAGGGATCCTAGATACTCATTCTTCTAAGTGTCATCCCAAAGACCCGTGATTTCCTTCAGACAGTTTAGGTCACCATCAAGTACTAGTCGTCAATATTTGGTCCGATTGCAACTTAAGAATTTCGGCAAGATAGAAATGGGTTTGGGCGTATCACAAAATATGTGGACGCCATGATATTGTGACGGTAAAGGCATTTAATCAAACATTCCAGAACCGCCCGGAAAAGCCGAGTTGGGATGTGCAATTTCAAGAAAGTTCGCAGATATTCATCCGTATTCTGAAAATAACAATGTCTGGATCTTTAAGATCTTTATCCCAACACTTAATAGACGATAATAAAAATTAAAAATGTCCAGAGCGGATTTTGTAATTCTACGGCTCAAATACACTGTATTAAAAGATGATATAAGAAAGATTGTTTCTTACAAACGTATTAATTTCTTCATCCACAGCGTCCAGATGAAATATCATGGCTAAACTTGTCATGACCACGTTCGGCGTTACCGCGTATTTAAATCTTCCCATCTTGACATTTGACAGATAACAATTTACATCTTTCTCCCTCCCTCACAGAAACAAACACCGACGTAAAGCTATCCTCTCGTTTATTTTTAATTTTTATTATCGTCTATTAAGTGTTGGGATAAAGATCTTAAAGATCCAGACATATCTGTCAAATGTTAGGATGGGAAGATTTGAATACGCAGTAACGCCGAACACGGTTATGACAAGTTTAGCCATGATATTTCATCTGGACGCTGTGGATGAAGAAATTAATACGACTGTAAGAAACAATCTTCTTATATCATCTTTTAATACAGTGCATTTGAGCCGTAGAATAGCAAAATCCGCTCTGGACATTTTTAATTATTATTATCGTTTATTAAGTGTTGGGATAAAGATCTTAAAGATCCAGACATTGTTATTTTCAGAATCGGGCCGATTATAAGGCAGGTCAGGATGACCGAGCGGGAAGTTTTCAGTTTTTAGAGAATCGACATCGAAAATCGCCAACAAGACAAACAGATCTAGGTAATCTGTAACTAATGGCTCGGTTCAGAAAGCCCTCAGGAAAGCTGCATATACAATGAACTGCGGAGTGATGACTTTTACTTGTGATTTTTGAAGACTGAAGAAATTGGCAGCGTATGAAAAGCCGTTCGTACGCCAGTCTTCGGTGGAGCCTGAATTGCTAGGAGATGCGTCCCCAGGCGGCGGATAGGGGAAAGTTCGCTAGATATGGAGGGTAGGAGGGAACTAAAATACCTCTCGCAGATCAACAGACAGTAATGTCTAACCCATATTGGGTGGCTACAAACAGCATATATAAAGGGCGGCTGATTTTAAAACTCACCAATCCGTCTGGCAAGCTTGGTGTTTTAATGCCAAACCTCTTGGAAATGAAGGATGAAAGGGTATGTGTGATGTTCTTACGTGCGTAGGCAATATAACTCGGCCTACGCACTTGGGAATAATCGGGTTCTTCTAGTAATACGCGTTACGTAGGTAATAACATTTATTGGAGACACTACTTTATAATACAATATGTACAACTGATTCGGACCCCGGTGAATCTCGTTCTGCCCGGTGCGGCGCAACAGCACGGGCGCCATCCACGCGTCTCGCTCGCACGCTTGCCTCTCACTCATCCAAGCGTCCGCACATTCGTCACAGTATGGAAGAGGCCTATATCCAGCAGTGGAGAGATGAATGCCGAGGAAGTAGAAGGAGAAGAAGAGCACGGCCATTCGTAGCTTTTTTTCTGAATTGTTTGAAACAAATTAGTGGGAGGAGTTGTTAAAAATATATCTAGTGCGGATGATATGAGATGTGTGTTAAAAAAGTACTTGGCTGTGACACGATAAACCATACATATTGGAAGGTATATGGTCGTGTTGAAAAATTCAAAAGTTGATGAACGAACTTCTGAAAATATTAAATTAAATATTAAAGAAAAATAATGCGTATTGTGGCTTTCTACACCTTACCAGTCGATCCCCACGGCCGTGACGATCAATAATTCTGCAGGGAGTATAAATTACATAAAATAATAATAGACCGGAAATTGCTGTGTGCCAAAGTTTTACCTGTTTTTGTCAGCTTCCGGGTCGAGTGTGGGTGTATACATACATTATTGATTTTAAAGATACTGAAAGAAACAAAAGTGGATAAAAAAGCCATATCACGTAGCAACTGGAAGTCAACCAAATGCTTTTGTTTTGTTGTAGGAAATATTTAATATAATAATGAATAAACATTTTTAAAACTGAAAAAAAAACTAAGTGTAATAATAAATGCTCATAGCAAAACCTTGATATATGTAATAAGCCACGATTCTAAAGTGGTTGCATCAGCCGGGAATTGAACCCTTACGTGTAGACGAGAATTCTATCACTGAACCACTTTAGTAATCACGAGCCTAAAATTTTGTTTTTAAATTGAGAGGAATGGATATATCTGATTAAATAAATATTGTTGTTTACCAATATTTTGTGAATCATGCGCTTTATCGAAGTAATAATAACATTTTTATAATACAAGGCTAAGAAGTTTCATATGTTTTTTTTGTTTAAACAAAAAAAAACTTACGTTTATTATTTAATTTTTTCATATACACAATATATTTACGTGGTTTGGAGCAGTTGCTTTTTCGGGTCACCATCGTCATGCGACGGAAAAGCTCCAAAAGCGTAGAATATTTTATGATTTATCATCTCGATAAAACAAGTACAAGATATACATGAGTATGATTATACAGACAATGATAGATACTCTAAGGGCCATAGCCTCCGGCCACCCGCCGGAGGTCTACGCAGGACTGACATGCCTGCCTAGGGCGTTTGCCTCTTTTATATAATTTACAAACACCATTACAAGCTCCATAGCTTGGAATGCGGCTGTGTGAGTGTGAAGAAATTGTCCGAAATGCTGATGGTGCAATGAACTGTCGGCCGCGCGTGTCTTGCTCGTGCCTCTATTCGCTTATGTAGTATTCCTTGCCACTGTGTGTGTATGACCTAGATTGGTGGTTATCTGCATTGTGGTATGAATTCCACATATAAATAAATAGTGATAATATGTAGCAAGCCTCTAAGCCGCTACCTACCTCGCTAGATATATGAAAATTCCTTTTCTGAGATTGTTTTTTTATCATTTTACCACATTAGATCGATACCTAATATTTCTTTGAAAGAAAGTACATATAGTAAAAACAAAAAGAATAAAGAATATTAAAAATATAAAGATTCAAGAAAAAATGGAAATGAATGCAAAAGGTAATATAGGAAATAAATCAAAACAGCGTCTTTCGTATGGATCCATAAAAGAAGTGGCATGCTGAAATATAAGTAAAATAATTATTTATTCTGAATTGAAAAAGAGAACGAAAAGAAGAAATAAGAAAGAATGTGATTTGGTAATAAGTTAAATAAAAATAAAAGTATTAAAAAGTAATAAGCTGGAAAAAAATATCTATAAAATATGATTCAATAAATAAAATAAAATATGTTAAATAAACAATATATAAAATATGATAAAGTAAAATAAGATAAAGTATGTAAAAAAATCCAATTTAATTTATTCTTAATTAAATTTAAAATAAATCATCTACTTTTTATAATACTTTTCTCCCTAAATAAAATAAAACAAATTTTCGCTAACTTTTTTTGTGCGACTGTCGAGATAAGCTAACAAATCGGTTAATACAAATACGGAATATCGTTCGTCACTGAAGGGGAAATTATAACAAAACACCGAAAATGACGTGTGTCGCAATTTTCGAGACTGAATAGGGTTTTAAATTTATGCTTGAGCTATTCAGCAGCGGAGATATCACGCAACATAGCAACATTAAATAAACAGATGAAAAGTGCTCAAAAAACATTTATGCTTAGGCGTGCACAAAGTGTGAAGAAACAGGAACCGGGAAACATCTAAATAAACATTGTACATAACAATACACTTTGTAAATGTAAACATTTGATAGATGTCTTGATATTTCTCAAATAAACATTGGGTAGATAGAATACCAAATTATTCAAAATATTCATTTTGCTCTGGTAAATTAATTCCAAATATTATTTAAAACACGACAATAAACTATATAGGGTTGATGCCAAAGTTGTGAGATTTTTTTAGACATTAAAAAAAAAAATCTGCGAACTGAAGAATACTATCACATAAAAGAAACCGTATTACATTCAGTTTTACTGAAGCCAAGTTGTATTCAGTTTTAATGAAGCCAGTTATATTCTAACTAACTAACTAACCATCACGCCGTTTCCCCGCAGGGATAGGCAGAGAGGATTGAACGCCACACTCTTCTATCCTGGCACACCACTTTTGCTTCGGCCACATTCATACATCTTCTCATACAAGTTCTACGGTTGTTGCGGCTTTTAACGGGGCCATCCTCAAACACTTCTTGTATCTGATCGTGCCAGGTCTTTCGCGGACGCCCTCTATTTCTGTTGCCTTCAACACTCGCCTCATATATTTTCTTAACCATCCTTTCCTCGTTCATACGTTCCATATGACCAAACCATCTCAGCACTCCTTTCTTTATTCTATCTACCACACTATAGCCAGCATTGCATTCATGTCTAATTTGTACATTCCTCACTCTATCGACCAAAGATTTTCCACACAAGCGTCTTAGTGACCATATTTCTACCGCATTCTGACTACTTTCATTCCTCTTTTGCCAATTCCAGGCTTCATTTCCAAACATCAGGGTTGGCACTAGAACGTCATTATGTACTGCTTGTCTTGCTTCCTTTGACAGATTCTTATTGGCCTTAATTATTCAGTTTAATTAGCCAGTTATATTCAGTTTTTAATACTTCAGTTAAAATGTAGCCAGTTATATTCAGTTTTAATGTAGCCAGTTATATTCAGTTTTTAATAATTCAGTTTTAATGTAGCCAGTTATATACAATTTTTAATAATTCAGTTTTAATGTAGCCAGTTACGTTCAGTTTTTAATAATTCAGTTTTAATGCAGCCAAAGAACAGCAGAGAGACCTTTGAATTTTTAAATGTCTATCGATAAATTATGAAAACGACCTTTGCGATGTATACGGAGAAGATGCCACCAAACTTAGACTAACACGGAGGTGGTTTTCAAAATTCCGATACGACGATTTTTCACTGGCGGACAAACCAAGAACCGGGCTTCTTTCGAAGTCTAAAGATGACATGTTCACGCTGAACTACCTCAGAATACCAGAGAGTTCGCGTTGAAGATGGAAGTTGACCAATCAACTGTGGTGATCTGAAGCGCGCTAGGGATGATTTTGCGCTACGACTAGAGCCTCCAAAAATTCGTGATTCCAAATATTCGAATATCGAATAGTTAATGATAATATATTCGAATATTCGAATATATTCGTAAAATTTTAAGAAAGGAATAATTTACTTTGGATGATAAATACAGATAAATATAGTCTATATATTTAAAAAAGAACATAATAAATGTAGAGAATCTGTTTATTTTAATTTTAAAATATATATGTTAAAAAGAAACAAAAAATATTTTGAAAAATAATGTTAAATTTAGAAATACAATTTAAAAAAAATGTATTTCAATTTTGTAAATATACATACATAAAAAAAAAATAGATACAGACGAGTCAGTATTTTCTCAATAACTGACAAAATTTTAGATATGTTTATATTATTACTTCATATCTCACACCCCACGTGCAAGTTTAAATTTTTATTTATTTTATATATAACTTCTCGTTTGTCGGCTCAAGTATTTATGAAAAAGCCGACTCCATCGTTGACTCCACCATAAGTGCTCATTGTAAAAAACTATAAAGATAAGCATAACTTTTAAAAAAGGCAAATGCAAAAGACGTCCGACAATTTATGGCGTTTACATCTTTGATGTCCGACTTCATTATATAGCCCGTAGCGGTATAAACTGAAAACCCTTGCAAATGACTTTCAGGGTTCGTAAACCTTTGTTTCGTTAGGAAAAATCTTGTTATATAAATGTGAACGAATACTTTACGAATACTTCTTAAAGTAATGTAACATTTTTTAAAGTAACGAATACTTAAAAACAGGCGAATATATTCGAGTTTCGAATATTCGAATATTCTGATTGGAGGCTCTAGCTATGACGTTCTGACTCCTCATCAATTGTCAGCTGCCAATTTGATGGATTGCGTTTCAATATGTATTTATTTGAGATAAAAATACTAATCTTTTTTACATCCATCAGTAACAGGAGATGAAAATTGAGTAGGTAATTTACAATAACGTGATGCTTTGTTTGGTAGGATTGCAAGCCTGTTGTTTATTATGAGCTCCTGTATCATAACTAAACAATTTCAACTGATTGGTATTGTTAACAATTGATAAAAATAAATAATTTACTTCAAAAGGATGGACCTCATTTGATAAACATAAAGGGGGTAGTTTTTTACCAGGATAACGCACCACCGCATGCTGAAATGGTGACCCAACGTAAGCTCGAGGAACAGAATTGGGATGTTTTTAAGCACCCACCTTATTCTCCAGATCTTGGCAGTTCCAGATAAATGAATTAATTAATCAGGTTATAATTATCATAAAAAAATTCAATACTTTTGCATTCATCAAACAGGCTAGGCAACAATCGCGATAGGTGACGGCAAGAAAATATTAAACCCTTAAAAAGATAACTGCTAACTATGTATTTGGTGGAGAAAACCAAAATATGCAATAAAACTGATTACTTGAAAATGTTGTTAAAGGTTCTTGCCAGTAATGAAGAACGGACCACAGGCAGAATAAGGAATGGAAATGTCGAAAAAATGATAAAACCCATGCGAAAAAATTTATTCTCAATTTATGATCATTTTATTTGTCTTATGCTGATGCGAATGAATACAAGTTATTGTAACGATAGTTAAACGTTTTGCAAAAAAATTATGTCAGATACATATCTCCATAACCATATTCAGTCATGGGTGCTTAAACATTTTCGACCCATAATCAAGACAGAAATCCACCTGTCATAATGTCAAGTATTGTGAACTAGCACTGTTACACCCTGTATATTAAGAAGGATGAACCAACGAATATAGGTTGGTATGTTTATTTAAAGTTGATATATTGAGTTGGTATACTGATATAAATTTATCTCTGCTCTCAAGGTGCATTTATTGAGTTCAACGTAAATTAAAATTTTATTAATGTTTAGTGAATTTTATGTATCTCTATTATTGTCGTGTGGACACAGCTATGGGGTTTAAATTCCTCCTCATTTCATATTTTGTGTTTTCGGCTGATTTCATGTTTTCTTTTCCCAGGCAATTTAAGAGTGAAGATGTTTTTCTCTCAAATAAAAATTTATACTAGAATTAAATAAACATAATAAAATTCTGACGGTTAACTCGTTCTAGGTAATTGCCTGTAAAAAATATTTTTCTTTTTTGGTAATGTTTATTTCTATTAATTTAATGGTTGACAAGGCTTATTTAGAGGAATTGTGCCCTAACAGTCTGTCAAAAACCTCCGTACAAGAGTTCAATTTGTATTTTAATGATACGAAAACATTAGTAGGTATGTGCAAAATAACATCTTATTTGATTAAGATGTTATTTCGTACACTCTAATGTTTTCCTATCCGTGTGTGTCAGGTGAACGAAATGATCTGTCTGTTCCCTTTTTCATTTATTTATTTACTACAGGATTTTTACAGACAAATAGGTAAAGTGTTCATTTATATAAGGAAAAAAATATATATATAAATAAAATTGGCACAAAGTGAAAATCAAACACTTAAAATACAAATACAAATATATAAAGATAAATAAAATATAAAATATTAGGTCCTTACATATGAAATTGGCGTTTAGTATGGGAGGAACATAAAGCCGATTTTTTTTTATTATAATATTTTTATTTAATCAAAGTATGTACCATTGCTATCTATGCACTTTTGCCATCTCATAGGTAGTTCATCGATCCCTTTACTAAAAAAACCATTCGGACGGGAATCAATAAAATCTTTAAAGGCGGTTTGGACTGCCCCATCGGAGTTGAATTTTTTCCTCTGCAAGAAGTTATCCAAATTT
>JADDOH010016766.1:0-36066 GCA_016648135.1 Agrypnia vestita
CAATGATTGTGGATGCCTTTCATTAGCTGAAACAAGTAGGTGAAGAAAATAAATTTTGATAAAAGGGGACTGTATAGGGACTGCATACTGAATTACTATAATGGATAACCAACAAAAAATGTTAGAAAGCTCTAAAAATGGTTTAATAATAATTATTATCAATCTGGTAAATTTATATTAAAATCAAGACAACAACGCACCATGCACGGTGTACATAATCGATAGCGTGCGTCAACTGACGTTAAGTGCGTTGTTGCATTACTCTCTAGCGTGAAGCGATCATATATTGTTGTCTCCTTCTGGCATAGACATCGCTCACGCATACACTCGGTATATACACATTCTTGAAGTGCCATGACTAAAAAATCAACCCGTAATGTAATACTTTGGTAAAATTGTCAATAACGAGTTTAGTTATTATTTAGTAATTAGTACGAAGTAATTACGATATCAAGTATACAAATTTTAATTTGGATTTAAAATGAATTTGTTACAACAAAACTATCAAAAGCAGAATTCTCTTAAATGTTGTGAAGCTTTCATGAAATGTGTCTTCAAATTCACTGTATACATTACCAATTCTATGTTTTTTGTGATTTTTTTAGTAATTCTTTTGTAGTTTTTCAGTAGTATTATAAAACGGTAAAGTTAGTGAGTGTATACTATGGTATAGTAGACTAGTATACTGTGGTATAGTAAATATGATGGTATAGTACAGTATTTTCCAACGTTTTCGGAGAACAAAATTCGAGAACAGAAGTGAGTCGTACAACGTCAAGAATTAACAATTGAAATTTCGATTGAATTCAAATGATAAATTGATTACAGCACATTCATTTTAAATTAGCACGTTAACAGAAAAAAAAGTAAATATTCATTTTCTTCGTTGTCCATCACCAGTCCAGCTGCTGCATTTATTGTGAAAGTATTTGTTTAAAAAATACAATTTGTGCTTTTCGTGTGGTTTAAAATAACTAATTACGTACTGTGTTCTCCTATTATATTGATATAGAAAAAAAAAACGTACAAAGAGACCAGAACAGAGGAAAAAGGAAAAGAAGCAAAAAAGTTATAAGGTGGATACTTGCACTGCTAGGCTATCGAGGAGCGAATATTACATTGTAATATTTTTTAAATCATTTTTCGAAATTTAACATAATAGTGTTGTTTTACACTGTTAGCGTAAACCAATAAAGCGCTTCATATTAAGGTTCTAAATACGTAATATTTTTAATAAACAGCAACTCAAAACTATCTATTATGCTCTTGCCCAGTCATTTCTGAACTATGCGATTCCAAGTTGGGGAGGTACTTACAAAACCACATTAAAACCAGCTATAACGGCACAAAAAACCTTGCTCCGAGTCATTAATAAGAAACCATTTACATACCAATCAGACAGACCATTCAGAGAATTTAATGTACTGGACGTTAGACAGCTGTTCGTTAAGTCTACCCTCATCTTCTACATCAAAAACACAAACCACCTAACAGCAACCAGTAACTCGCATTCACTTAATACTAGACAAGCATTACGAAACCTTGACGAAATACCAAAAACTAAGACAACACATGGACAGAAAAATTACTCATACACCTAACTTACCTAAAATATTTAACATATTTAAAACAGACTTCCCGGAAATCAGAATATACTCAATTAATAAAATAAAAGCTTTAGCAAACAACTGGCTTACCTACAAAGGTAGAACAGCAACTGAAAATTTACTTACTGTAATTGCATAATAATGTCTTCAAATAAAAATATATACCTATATAAATTAATTAATTAATTAAGGAAAATAAAAAATAATCTTAAACAAAACTTTAACCCTTTTTACATTAAACAATTATTCTACACATATTTACACTTGGACTTATGACTAACTCAACTTTCACTAACATTCCACTTGATACTCTGTAGATACATAATAACTACCTTATGAAAATAAATACTACTGACGAACTCGAAAAAATATTATAATAGTGTTCTATAACGCCACTCTGGGACAGGCGTAGCCTAGTAGAGTGGCATAATCCACAAATTAAACAAAACAAAAAAATGTGTAATTTATCTTATGTTTTATCTTATGTTTTATTGTTAAATTAGTATTAAGTATCTTTATTTGTAAACAAGGATTTTTTAAAAAAAAAAAAAAAAAATATTTTTATATATCCTGATTCTCAACTTCCTATAGGTGTCCCCGTTGCCTGGCAACCATCAATCAAAAACCCACGGTTGCCATGCCTTGAAGATGGTTGATTTGGAATCGTTTTACAGAGCATTTTATGCAAATAAAGTATCCAGATAACTATATTTTAAAATATCGTATTGTATGTGTACCTGTCTTAGCTGGCGCAAAAAGATCAACGGAGGAAGACTCTTGAGGAGGCCAAGACCCACCAGATATTGTAAAGCCAATAGTGATGATGATGATGATCTGTACTAATCGGAAATTGGGAAATCTTCAGGGCGACTACTCAATATGAATCCGAATAAAATATCCTGAATTTATATTTTCCGCCAATTTATTTCTCTTTTCTTTTTATTGTACATAATGCAATTATATTTACTATTACTTTGATTTTCATTTTGTTACTTATATTGTTTTAAATTACGGTCTGTTTATCTTGTTTTGTATACTTGTTCCTGTTACACTGGAGCTAGGATGGCTGGTGCCGACTTCTTCGGCCGCAAGAGCTTTTTGTGTTGTCTTTTTCCCTACGGGGGTGGATGATCTCCCACTGTCTCCGCGTCAATCAGATGCACCGGGTGATTTTATTTATCTGTGTTTATTGCCTTTATTATTGTACAAAAATTTTTCTGAATAAAGACGCTCGGGCAGTGAAGGGTTTGGGCGGCCGCCTCTCCAGGTCACAGGGGTGCGCGTTGCCCTGCCTGCGGCTTGACGAGGAGGCTGCGTTTAGCATTAAAATAATGACAACTAGGGGGCGAACGTGCTGGGCTGATATGGACGCTCTGCGCATAACACGGCCCAGGGGGTGTGGTGGGTCCCCTTCACTGTACTAATCAGAAGCAAGCTCCATGGTCTGATCCATGGTGTACCTGTAGCCGGGTGAGGCAGACGCCGGAGCATATCCTGTGGAGTTGCATTTTATTGAGGGATGCCAGAGAAGATATGATAGTTGATTTAGAGTTGGCAGATCGGGGCTCTGTACGAAAATCCGATCTGCTAAGCTGCGCTAAGAACCTGGAACTGTTTAGAGCGTTTCTACGGGTGTGGGTCTCCAGGTGGGAGATCCTCAGGGGTCCCAATAGATAGTCGGAGATTAATGGATTATTGCTTTTGCTGCTCCTGGATTGTATGTGCCTGGGGCGTGCGCGTAAGTCATATATATTTTTTTCTGTAGTCCGCCCTTTTTGCCCCGTAAGGGAGCGCTCTCTTCTTGTCCTGTTGCCCTGCTCTGTTTTGCTCCTCACCTGTGAATATTGTATTTTATTTTACTTTCTCTATTTATGTTTTCTAATATTTTTATAATTCGTGATCAATAAATAAATGAACAGCTGGGACAAATTTTGGATGGCAACCGTTCGGCCCACTTGTTTTTAAAATTACAGGTCGCCCGGTTGCTTTTAGCATTAAAAAAGTGCCAACCAGGCGGCGAATGAGAATGACCGATATAGGAGCTTTTGCTTATTAAACGGTCCTGTGCAAGCGGTAGGTCTGCCCTCAGTGTACCAATCCGTCGCACAAGTTGCAATGAAGCAAATGCTTGGATGCAATCCGTCAAGTACTACGTCCGCACACATAAAAAATCTACCAGTTCCTGTGTAAAAATGTTTTGGTCCATTAAAATAACAAAATAAATAATAAATAAAATGTGAAAGTCTTATTTAAAATAAAAAATAAAAAACGTAAAACATTTTAGGCGTCCCTCGTAGACCGGTGCGGATAGCACTGGCTTCTTACACAGAAAGTTCCGGCTTCAATTCCCGATGTGCTGTGTTTCGCTTCAGTAATTGGGCCTCTTGGCCTATTAAGTGTAAAAAAATAAAAATGTATTTACGAGGATGTCCAATTTAAATGTTAAAAAAATAACTCACAAAATATACAAATTTCAATTTCGTCGGTTTTTTAAATTTTTTAATCGTTATTCCATTAGTAATTTTTTTAAACTTATTTAATTTATAAACAATATGTAAAAAAGTTTTCTACGATTTGTAAAAAAAAAATTGATCATGGTGTTAGGTATGTTGAAATCTTCAGCAGTACATTTCAAACGTGTCGACTTTTGTCATTGGATCAAATGTCCGTGGAACTCTTGTCATTGGACCAAAAGTCAGTGGAACTCTTGTCGTTGGACCAAATGTCCGTGGAACTCTTGTCGTTGGACCAAATGTCCGTGGAACTCTTATTGTTGGACCAAATATCCGTAGAAATCTTGTCGTTGGACCCAATGTCCGTGTCGTGCAACCCATTTTGAAGGCGTACATCTTGCATTTGTCGCCTGTTGCAGACCACCCGAGTCTTCGCTTAGAAACACAGGAGTGTGATCAGCGTATGTAGCATCAGCACATATAACTCGCTTTTTCTCGCATCTTGCTATTTGGGAAATTTCTGGTGACGCATCATCATGTCCCACAACCAATATTTTTGTTTTATTTCCAGGCCAAACTGATCACTAGCGAACAGTTTTTTTTGTAAGAATGTTTTTTTAGAATGAAACGCCAGGAAAAAAAGAAGAAGAAAATACCTTATTTCCACCAATTACTACCTACACATAAAATAAAAAACGACTTCATTACTAACAATTATATTAATGTATCAACATATCATCAAAAAATGAAACTTGTATTAATTTAAGCATTAAAAAAAATATCGACAGTACTAAATTCGGTCCCGAGACGTAAGTCTTTGAAGTGGTGATTAATAATTAAATTAATAACTAAAATAATAATAATAATAAAATAATAAATGTTTTTAAATTATTCACATTAAACAGTTTTAACAACCTAGTTCAATTCGATAAATACAATTCATAAATACGTTATTAACAACATAAACATATATAAATAATTAGTTAAATACGTTATACGTATAATAATTTTTCTTTTTATTTATGAGGTGAGTTTTAATACTAATTTACATTTTCGCGATATTTTATCTAAAAGTGGGTTTTTATTATTAATTTATCGCCATCAGAAGTTATAAACTAGATTAGATTTTTTTAACTATCACCTGTATATGCTTTTTATATTAATGTAAACCTAGTTAACTGAATATTATTTGTTATTATTAACATAAACGGACATTAGAAAAGAAAGGAATTAGATAGACAATGACCATTAAAATCGTATTGTCAGAAATGTATTTTAGAAAATACTTGTATACATAGAATAAAGTTTTTTTTTTACAGGTTTTAAGCTATAATTTCGGAAGTTAATCGGTTTTCAATAATCAACTAATGATTATTAAAAAAAAAAAATCGATCGAATAAATTGTCTTTTTATGAAAAAAAAGATATGAGAATTAAAAATATTTTTATCATTAGTTGACCTTATTTCATAGCAGTTATTTTGTGGTGCAACATTTTAATTAAAATATATTCTTTAACTTTCGGAAAGAATAGAACTTCCCATAGACAGGTATAAATGACAACTGTTATTTAAGTAATTATCAATGCAAACGCTATTTGTGGATCTTCTCCAGAACTATTATTTAATGCGAGAATATCAGTATCGCATCTTTCGATTGCGATTCCTTCTTCAGGTGAGCGCAGATGAGCGTAAAACAGCGAATTTCAAGGTGACGGAAACATGCAATTGTGTATTCTTGTTTCAATAATAGTTAAAAAAAAGTTAGTTAGAAAAAAAACATTGTGATTATAATTATTTAAAAATGAATTTCCACAAAGTGAACGCCTCCATATTCAACTATCGATAACTATTATCCAGAGGCGTGCAGTGGGAACATCACAGCATGACTTTTCCTTGACCAATTATTTGGAAAAAAAAATCGGAATACAATATATATTTCGCAATAATTCTATCACACTTGTCATCATAGCATTCCTATTTTGATATATCATAAAAATCTGTAGCATAAATAATTTATATCTATTTTTTTCCCAAAATATACGTTTACAAAAAGTCACGCTTCAATCATATACACCCGAAACTAATACAGAAACAATAATAACTCTAAATAATTGTACATGTGTTAAACAAAGTTATTTATACAATATATTTTTTAATATTCAATAAAAATTGTCACAAATAATAAATTGTCATGCCGTGCCACTCAAAAAATTCATATAACATTTTGATTGAAAATCCCGGAACATTCTGAAACATTTCATTTTGTCATTGTCGTGTTCGGCGGCACAACACAATTTTCAGTGTTGGCGTTGATATCCGCCGAAGCTTCCAGTGTATCGCCATTGGAAAGAAATGAAATTCTATTCATGGCCGAATGTTTCCTCGCCATTTCCGCACGCATTGTACCGGATATGGAAATGTTATTAACGGAAACGCCGGCGCGACGGTGATCGACAGCGGGTAGGTGCCGGCACAGCGGTCCATTACGGGAACAATGAACACCAAACGGAAGCTTTGGAAAACTATTTATTTATTTTTTATTTCACTTCAACACGTAGCGTATTCACTCCACATTCAATTGACCTTAATTTTTTCGATATCACAATTGCTGTAATAATTAAATCAAATCATACCATGAAGACTGATTCTATTTCTCTATCTGACATAAATTTTCTTTAGAATAAGCCAACACACTAATAATGTTGGTTACTCTTCTCCATCACAAGGTTGTGTCGCACATATAATATGTATTGTGCTGACCCTAACATTGATGCTGATATTCTTGCAGATAACTTATCATCGTTCGAAAACTCATTCATACACAACATCCATTTTCTGAACGATGACCTGAACCTGTAGATCCAATAAATCAATTATTTATTAAATACTAATCGTACTACATTCAAACACTAAATATACAATACACATTAATGTACATGTAAAATATAATTAAATGCAAAAATACATGTTAATAGAACGTGCCGAAGACACTTGTAATTGGGATAATTGGCATAGTCTTCATTTATAATGTTTTATTAATAGAGTATCATGTACCTATTATCCTGTTAGTGTCTCTAATAAATATTAAAAAAAAGACCACTTTAACACATAGTAAATACCACATAATATTATAATTGTCACATTGTCACACAGATTTTTATCCCCTTCCCACATTCCTTCCTCTTCTCCCACCCATCCTCTGTGGAACTATTTATATAACTATTGTGATAAAATGAAACACTAAAAATAATCAAAGTTTACTTGTTTACAAAGTCACTAGACACGAACGTAACTTTAAGACTATTTTGTAATTCGCACTAAACGACTCTCGAGAATCTTCTGTGGAACACTTTATATTACGCCGTTTCAATTGCGCTGATCACTAAAAATTATCAGCTCGCAAATTGGTAGGTAGGTACTCCGGTATTTATTGCTGGCCGATTATAATTTGCACTGAAGGCCCGCTCGCTGTCTGTCTCGCTACTGTGGTATTGCCAAACGCCAAACAACAACTGTTTCGTAGTGCGTCGCTTATTTAAATAAAATTCACGCAAATTCGTCCATTCGACAGGATTGATGTCTAAATTGTTTCAAGCCATCAGGAAATCCTCGATTAGGCCCTTTTATTTCTAGCATCCCTTCTTTTATTACTTTTCATCATGTCTTTTATGTCGTGACACTATTATGATTTTTACTTTTTCTTTTCTTCACTTATCTCTTACTTTGTTAATCTTTGTCCTTTGCACTAGTCCATAGTAACCCAGGAAATACATGTTATCGGCTTATTTTTTAAAATTATTTTTATACTATTTTAAAACTTTCTGAAAATAATATAAATACCAAAATAAAAATAATTTGATGAAAATTTTTAATACTTTTAAATTATTGTATTACCGACTGACTTATATATTCGTAAGATTGACTGACTAATTGATGGCGATTGACAGGTTTGAATATGTATTTTTCTATATTGCATGCCATTCGTTCCAAATGTTCGATTGATTCTCTAAGGAATTTGATGAAAATGTTGTCACCCATCTTTGACTCCATGATTCACCGATTATGGACGTATGGTGACTTGGGCTTAAAGTATAAACGGCCTTAAAGCGGGAGTCGGCCAACCAATCAGAGGTCACGCAGCGGCAGCGAAGAACGAGCTGGCGCTGGTTTGGATCTCGCGTCGTTTCCTTCGCTATTTCTTCTTTGACGGGGTCTCCAGCCACATGCGTGTAGTTATGTCATCTTAAAATATTTAAATCGTATTATGTAAACTTTGCATTCGCCTTAAACCAGAATTTGCCAACCGTGAGTATCTGTTCTTGCATACTTGCCTTCCATACTTTAGACTGCACACCTACACACACCAGAAGATTCCGTTAAGGGGGGGGTAAGGTTAATTCGTACAAAAAAGGCTTGTTTTTGTGAATTTTTTGTGACGACACAGCTCTTTATTGAAACCAATGATACATTAAAGTATGACATTTGAAGAATATTGTGTAAAATTTTCAAGACGAAATATTAAAAAATACGGCAATGGCAGCAATTATTCGGACGTGTCTCGGAAAAGAGGAGAATTGCGGTGTCTATCATAATTTGGTGCTAGATCATTTGAAATCAAAAAATCAAAGTTCATTCGTTAGATAATAGATTTTCCCAGGTAATACTGGGAGGGTTTTTTGAAAATTCAATTTTTCAATTTTTTGGAACACTTTGAAGGGAAAAACGCGATTTTTTGCGAAAAATATCGACTAATTTGTTATTAAAAAATTAAAATTAATAACAAATTTGAAAAAAAGTCTCCAGTGTTACCTTGTAAATTATGTACAGAAATAGTGTTCAAAATTTCAAAAGGATCGGTGCAGTAGTTTTGAAGTTATGATGGACACCGATTTTGAAAACGTGTGATGTGGGGAAAACGCTTTAAAGTTTTGCACACTGTAAAATTCAAAATAAAACTCAACACTTATTTTATACTTACACATAATCGTCGATGCCATGTTCATACAGCAAGGAGCTTTCATCATCAGCATCTTTTAGTCCTTGTCTACACAAAACTCTTCCAATACAATAAGCACGTCCGGTAGTCCTCAGGTGAGCGCGTCTCTCAGCTGCCCGAGCAGGTATAGAAAATCAGTCTGAGTATCGCTCAAATGTTCATAATTTCGTCAATTTCGCTCCGATTGACTTGAAATTTTGACACAATATTCTTACGATGTTATACATTCGTTTAAAAAATTAAAAAAAAAATGCAAAAAAAATAATTTAAAAACCTTACCCCGCCCTTAATAGAGTCGGACTTCTTCTTACATCATTCTTCAAATTGGTGACTATCACCTTTCAACACAACTCTTCCAATTACGTATATCCGGAGATGTCAAGGTACTTGTTCCTAAGAACATTTTTGGTTAAGTTTTTTAAAGGCTGCCTATGCCACCCTTCCCCGTTGAGCTAAGAAAAGGATTGAAAAAATATGTCGCGTCTTGATATGACATGGTGTTGTAAGATTTTTCCCATAATAGGCCATTATCCACATTTAAATGAAAATATTGTTATTATACAAATATACATATTCAAATAGTATTGATTATTTGATCTGTAATTGAATATAGAAAACATCTTTTTGGTGACTAGATTTTTAATTTTTTTTTTATTAAAATATCATAATTTGTAGATATTGGTTCTAATTTTTTATATTAAAGATATTTTGTTAAAAATTATGGATGATTTGAATTATAGTTGACAATATCATAAGATTTATAATGTTCTTCTTGATTCAATAAAATAGTAAAATATAATTATTTAAAATTTATTACACAAAATGAAGGGAATGATAGCAAAAACGCCACATTACATGTGACAAAAATATAGGGCGACGTGTACTAATTTTACAATTTGTGCGTGTTTTAGAAGCATCAAAAGTATAATAACTTTAAAATGTTCGCTTTGGCTTTAAAATAATTTACAAAAACGTTTATTTAAATTTCGTCTATTGGAGAGTGTTTTTCTGAAAAATGTTATAATTAAACAACGAATATAAAAGAAATCAGTTAATTTGTTTAAAAATTTTCTAGCAATATAAATGTATTTTTTCTGTCCTATTATAAATATCAGGCGTTATAATTTTTCTTATTATTATAATCACATTTCATAAAATTAAAAAAAAATATTTTTAAATAAAATATCACTTTGCGACACCACTTTCTTAAGTTTATTCTATACTTCTAAATTGTTAAGACGTATACCTTTATCATTTTTATGAAGAACATTCGAACAATTTAGAAGCCTCAGAAATAATAATAAAAAAAAACTATTTATTTAATAAACAATTATATTTTTCGCGTAGCCCAATTCTAGATAAATTCCCCTTCCAAATAACCATATTAATGAGTATATATATATATATATACGAGTATATTCAACCCTGACGAAGGCTCAGCTGTGAGCCAAAACTAATTGGTATCAAACAAAGTGATATTTTAGTTGAAGATATTATGTCTCACCACAATACGTTTGGTTCGTATGAAATTTAAAAAATATATTTTCAGCAATCTAAAAAATTAGTTATAAACTCAAATAAATCGTCAACAAAATATGATTACGTAGTAAGCTATCCTAGTCACCCTAACATTACGCCCGTATGAAAGCCAAATCACCTGTCAAGATCAGCTGTTTCCGGCCTGTTATTGAGTATATTTCATGGAGAATAATAATAGACTGTGTAATGAGGGTGTACATTTCTGTGACATATTATGAAAATGGGTTAATGAATTCCGATTTACGCTTACATACTGTTAGTACCCACCTACTAATAACACATATGCGGGTTCTCTCCCACACAAACAATTCAGCTGTTAATTATTTTTTAGTGTTGTTAAATATAATATTATGGACATACATATACCGTACTTGTATAGTATAAAGTCTCCTTACAGAATTAGGATTTGGATTAATTTTCGATATCAAGTGACACTGCTCAAATCATTCATATTCTCAGCAGTGAGAAATCACATAGGTTGCTTGTAATAGTTATAGTAAAAAATAAGAAAAAAAAGCATAGTGTCACAGAGTTGCGGCTGTGGAAGGGAATTAAATACTTAAAACTATTTAAATATTTATTTATTAAGCACTGGACACGAATTTTATTGGAGCACCATTCTTTAGTTCCCAGTATAATATTTCGCACTTAATCACTCAACACACTTTATTCTCGCTTGCTAGAGAATCTTTGTCCTTTTATGGTCACACTTACGTACTTCTTCACTGGTCATATATTTGTCGCTTGGTCACATAGCTAGCAGCTGCACGGTTCGCTATTCTATGGCATAAGCTCGCTCTTTTATACAAAACGCTGATTTCGCGATACCTCAAGAACATTCTTCTAGTCGTGAAAATAGCCCAGTTGATCCACATTCGTGTGGACCGTTCGAGAAATGTCGATAATGCGCAGTTAGACACTCGTGACAATAATTTTTGCGTTATCCACGAAACAAACAACCCGTTTTTGTAAAAATCTATGCCTTTTCTTAATTTTTACTATAACTACTGATCAAGCAAGGATCCCTTATAACTAATTATGTACGGGAAGATAGAAGCCAACTTAGGCGCGGATAGAAAGATGAGATTAACTTATTTCTGACATACACAGGATATATCAGCACAGGTTTTGCAAGGTTGCTGCCAACATTTGATACGAGACATGCGGAAGTATAAGTACATATCTTTGTTAAAAGTTTTGTGTGAGCTTACATTAATTTGGTTATTTGTATTTGTTATCGTATCATCTGAACTGTCAAATACACGCGACTGTTGGTAGACTTCAAGTCAGTCGCACCCCATTTGGGAAATAATGGAGACGTTGAAGTAGTTACCTTTATGTGCTTAGCACGGGTTTTAGGTGTAGGGTTATCGTTATACTAGTATCATTTCTTGAACATAGCTGTCACGGCAAGTTCTAAGTGCAAGATCATGCTGGAGACTTACATCACACCTGCATTAAAGGTTCACAAATTCCTTTTACAACCACCAATTTGTGGCAAAATAGTACCTATGTATGCTGGCCTATTGATGGTTCGGTAGGAAAGATCACGATCTATTCTGATTGCAGCCCGGATATTATAGTATACCTACTAGCTGTTAAAAAATCACGGAAAATAATAATAATGTCTTGCCTTGCGTGTCCGCGCAAAGTATCTACGTATATCGCGCGCTGTGCTGATTGCTTGTCACACTCTAATTATCTAATTTTTTTTAATTCCAGCAATTTACGGATATCACGACAGATAGACTGACAGACAGACAGACAATGAAATGAATTTTACTAGCTATTACCTGTCAAAAATGACGGATTTTTTATTTGAATTTAAGCTTTACATTAATACGTTATTAGTTACATTAATTATTTACAACAACAAAAAAGTATTGCGAAATCAATCTTAAAATGTAAGCAAATTATTTTTTAAATAACGCACTTTACAATATGAATTAATTCACCCTCTCTGTTTTTTTTTATTTATTTTTATTTATATATCTTTATTTAGTTAATGATACATAATTGTTTATCATTAGCTAATATTATAGCATTATAATATGTACACTTATTAAATAATATTTCTGTTCATATATTTTCCATTGTTATGTGCGGTTTACATTTTTGTTTGAACATATTGATTCTGCTAAGCTTCCTTACATCTTCTGGCAGGCTATTATATTCATTTATTCCCTTGTAAGTTTTGTGTGTTTGTCTTTTTTCTATTTGGAATACTTATTTTGTTTGCGTTTCTTGTATTATGTTTATGTATCTCTGTGTAATATTTGATCTTATTTATAAAATATTTTGACATTTTGTCATTTAATATTTTGTGAATGAATATCATTGTATTTTATTTGAATCCTTGTTTTATATTAATCCAATTTAAATTTGAGAGCATCTTTTTAATTTTGGAATATATATTTCTCTGTAGAATTATCCTCATTGCTCTCTTCTGTTGAATATGTAATTTTCTTATATCTTCATCTTTATATAGGTACAAAATAGTGGGGCAATATTGAAAATGAGGAGTAATTATTGATTTATATATGGCTGTTTGTTTAGTAAATGATATTTTCTTTGCAATTTTCTTTGTTATGTATTCAACATGTTTTTTAAATGATAATTTAGAGTCTATAATTATTCCCAAATATTTTATTGTATCCACTATTTCTATTTCTTCTTCATCAATCTCTATCTTTATCTCATCATTATTCCTTTTATTTCCTATTAACATTCTTTTTGTTTTTTTTTTTGCATTTAATTTTAATTTATTCATTTTAAGCCACTTCGATATTTTAATTAATTCTTCATTTAATATTCTAACTAATTCTTTCAAGTTTTCTCCAGATATGTATATTAAAGTATCGTGTGCAAACAGCCTGACTTAACACTTTTTTAATATATTGCATCTTGCATATATAATAAACAATACAGGGCCTAATATTCTACTTAATTTGCTTGAGTTTTTCACAAAATGCCAATAATATTTAACCTTCACAAAAAATAAAATTATCGCGAAATCGTAGTATGTTTTTGGTAGCGTGCAAACAGCGCCATCACGCATGTTTAAGTAAGCAAGTTTCGTTAGCGCAACCTGACAATACGAATGAAAAACAAAAAGTTACAAAAGCATTGAACTCTTTGCCCCCCGTAATAAGAAGAAGCAAAGAATCAAAGACAATATTAAAAAAATATACTGAAAACACACTTTACACTATACAACGCGGCATAAGTATACCTCTTCTCTCACTAACATCAATACTTTGACCTTAAAAAATAGGCGAACAGCACTCGACGTCTACAATCTGTACAAAATTGGTCAAAATCAATTTATCTGTCCATCCCTCTTATCGCTTTTAAATTTTCATGTCCCATCACGCGCATCAAGAACTTATCCTGTCTTTAATATCCCAACACGCAGAACCTGTTCACCGACATTGATATATTAGCAGTTTTGTTAACAGTATTTAAGAACTAAGTACTGAATATTCTAAGACACGGTGACTAGATGTTATCTTTTTATTTTTGTGTAATTTCTTCCTTACTTTCGATTGTTTTTTCTCTGCCCAGTGTGTAAGTGAAATATGCCTGGATTCGGTTACTTATCATATCGTCCATGCTTGTAACTCTGTCCGTTTTATTTCCATAAATACAAATAAAAAAACACAAGATCGTGTCAATAAGCCAATACGATAATTTTTAATTTCTACTAGGTAGGACCACGAACAGTATATGTGGAAAGTGTTCTTGAGGTGAAACCTTTTTGAAAATAGCTGCACGTTATTAGTTTCATATTATAATAAACTAGCTGTGCCCGCGCGGTTTCACACGCGTAGATTTTTAGTACACTGTTTGGATCGTCACATTCTTCTTCCAGAACTTTCAAGAAATTGATCGAATGTACAGTACCTTCTAGACACCACAACCGACACCTTCCGCCACTCAGTTTAGAACCTTATAGAACTTTAGGGAATTTTCTAGAACCTTCTCCTTCCGGAACTTTCTAGAGCAGGTTTTTCCGGAACCTTCTAGATTCACCGAGACAGTCGGCGCGCCTATTTTGAAACAATCTGAAGCATTTGCGGCCTTCCTATAACAAAAAAATGTGCTAGAAAGTACATTTTTGTCACCCACTCCCACCCACGCACAGCCACCCCCACCAAACTCGCATATTTTCGATGTGACACCAAGGGCTATCCACTACCATAACCACCGGTGGGTGGTTGTGGCTGGTTGTGGAGAAAACGGGTAGGGAAACACGGTTATCTATATATATTGATAAGTCATCCTAATATAGTTTCAGAAATTGCACCTATATATTTACCCATTTACACTCTAAAAAATTCAATCACACTCACTAATGCTCTTTAATGTGTACTTCATTTTACGGTGGAAATAAATTATCGCCTTTAAAACGAGTATTATTTGAAAGCCCTTAAGGTATCGCCATGTAGGACGTTCTCACACGCGGAGGTAATAAGGAATGTAGAGGGTGAAGTTCACTTAATTAAGGTTGTGAAAAAAGTAGTTAAGTTTTTATTATTATTATTATATTTGTTTAATTTAATTTACGTTTTTTGTAGCATAATGAAGTATTCCTAATATAATATAATGGTCTTAATACATTATATTATATGTATGTATTCGGACATTCATTATGTTCGGAAAATTATGTTGGATGTCACAATTCTCAACTTCTTCGTCTTCTTCCTTGCACTGTTCCAACTCACTGCCTAGGTAGGCTGTTGGAGTCGGCCCTTCTTGTCTTCAGGCCGTATCTTCTTCGGTTCTGGGTATCGCTTTCAACCAGGCCGTTTCTCTGTAAGATTTTGGAGTACTGAGCCATCCAGGAGTTCTTTAGTCTTTTTCTGGATGACTGTCGATGAAGCTCCATAGACATTGCCTGCTTTACCGTGCGGTCACAATTCTCATGTTTTTTTGAATTTTTAATGATGCAACAGATTATAAGGTCCACTTACTGCAGGGAAATACATTTCGAAAAACTCTCGTGAAAATCATATATGTAGATAAGTGATCTCACCAAGAATTGAACTAGTAACCCTCAGTATGCGAATTTATGAATTCCCCTCAAAATGAAAAGAAAACTGAAATAAAAAAATTAATGCGTCGCGGTATTAAATAGATATATTTTTTAAAAATATTAAATTTAGTCAAACATCTAAATATCTTTAACACTAGATCAGACATTTAGCTCAGCTTTGCATAATTTTGTGACACTTCTTGACATAACTGCATATATATTTTTCTACTGGCGGGTGGTTGAATATTCTAGATTTTTAAAAAGAACTTCGAAATAACCTCTATTGTTTTTTATATTTTTGGGTTGAAAAAGTTTTACGAGTAGACCGAGGCGTATTCACAGGGAAATTGCGCACGACCCTCCATGCATAAATTTACGCAGGAAAAATCATCGACATTTGTTGAATGAAATGAAATATTAGGCACCTATTAATGTGGTTAATACAAGTGGTTAATACAAAGTTCTTAATTAATTAAAATTAATGATAGCCCTAACCACAACATTAACCCTATAAACATAAAAAATATAATAAATTTCTGTTATGAAAATTGCATATACACCGGGCGCTGTAATTTTCTTTATTTTAAATTTGTTGATGTTGTTATCATAATATAATTATTGTGATCAATCATAATATAATATAATTTCAATTCTTTATAATGTGTTATTGTAATGATTTAATTGTGTGCTTACTATTTCATTTTTTTTTTTATACAGGCAAAATGTAATTAGGTACTTGAATACTGTATTTCACGTGAAAAATAGATTTTAATCCATTGCTGAAGTACTATATTTGTTGGAAATTCTAGTTTGTGTTCCAACGCAAGGTATACAACATAGCAAGTGGATATTCACGTACGCCAAAGAAGTATGACTTAAAAAGCGCGTGAATAAGTGCATTTTTAAAAAATACGATACCTTTCTCGTCCGCAGGATGACTGACGACAGCATGAGTGACGATGTGTTCGAAGACGAAGTGCGGCCCCCTGTGCCCGGCGGCCAGGGTCCGGGCAGGCCCTCCACCGGGTACCGGGACTACGAGCCCCCGCCCGACCTGCTCAACCACTACGCGGCCAAGCGGATCGAGGAAGAGCTGGCGATACACAAGGTGAGACAAAACTGACCGTTGTTGGCATCGCCGGGTAAGATTTTCACACACGCGAAAATAACACGCTTGTTTTTTAGTTCTACTTGAATAGGCATGATGCCAGTACTAAAGAATTAAAGAATAAGTGATATATATTTAGGGAAGAAAATATTTTGAAAGGATTCTAAAAAATGATCCAGTTTTAATGTACATATTGAGTTTGATAAGATTTTCAGTAAAATAAAAATATAAAATTGTGCAATCCGCCATTTTAACTGAAACACCGGTCACGCCTCAGTTCCCATCACCGTATCTTTGAACCGTTGCCATAGACACGAAGCAGTGTTTGCTGAGGTTTGACGTCACGTAAACGAAATGACAGCTGCGGGCGTTTTTGCGCGAAATTGAAATATGTAGATGAAAATGCAATTATTTGCGTAAAAACTTATTTTATTACAGAAATAATGTTATTTTCGGTAATAGTAGACGTGTACCTACAATATAGAATGTTACTTCAAAATCTGTCATCATGCTTATTTTCGTGAGAGTGTTTCGCTTTATGAGAAGCATTACCAATCTTATTATTTTATTTTACATTCATCAACTTGTATTTATATGCAAACTATTTAAAGGAACAGCTATGTAATTCTAAGAACTTAATTATATTATAGCCGGTCCCTTCAAGGGTTAGATTGGTAAGGCCCTGGTAGGGCAAAAAGCATCTCACAAATATTAAACAAGCGGGACTAAAAAACATGTGTGTTTTTATTTTCAAATTCAAAATTTACCTCCGAAACAATAAATTAGTGAAGATTTTCCTGAAGAATGAGTGAATGGTATTGAAAGAATTGTCTTGTATCGGTGGACGTCCGAATTGCAAAAAATCAGTTAGTGTCCATTAATTGATAGTCAAAAACAAATCTCAAATAACGGGTATTATGTAATCGGCTAAAAATGGCTTTAACATCATTTGCGAATGAAGAACACTATATTATAAGTATTTTAAAAGTGAAGGCAGACACGTCAGAATTATTGATGCATATGATGGATAAAATTAAGACGGAGTGACAACGTCCTCAAAGATATCTCTGCCTTAGAGCTTCGAAACTGGAGAGAGCTGGCACTAGACCGAGATGAGTGGAGGAAAACTATTGAGAAGGCCAAGACCCACCAAGGGTGGTAGTGCCAAGAATGATGATGATGATGGATACTGTCCTGTCTGGACTACTGTAACAATATTTATGCTAGATGGGTGAAACTTCAGCTGAAAGGAATACAATCAAATTAAATTAACAATTAATTTATTAACAATCAGATTAATAATTTAAATAGTAATACTTTCTTGATTTTTATAACTTAACTAGCTACGCCCACGCGGCTTCGCACGCGTAGATTTTTGGTACACTGTTTGGATCGTCATAGAACTTTAGCGAACCTTCTAGAACATTCACCTTCCAGAACTTTCAAGAAATTTATTGAATGTACAGAAACCTTCTAGATACACCGACACATTCCTCCACTCAGTTTAGGACCTTATAGAACTTTCGGGAATTTTCTAGAATCTTCTCCTTCCAGAAATTTCTGGAGCAGGTTTTTTCGGAACCTTCTAGACTCACCGACACAGTCGGTGCGCCTATTATGACACTATCTGAAGCATTTGCGGCCTTCCCATAACAAAAAAATGTGCTAGAAAGCACATTTTTGTCACCCACTCCCCAACCACGCACAGCCACCCCCACGACACCAAGGGCTATCCACCACCCTAACTACCGGTGGGTGGTTGTGGCAGGTTGTGGAGAAAACTTGGCGGGTAGGGAAACACGGGTTTCTTTATATATATATATATTGATTTAACGTTTCCTTGTGTATATCTTATTTACTTAATCTATTGTCTTGCATTTTTATAACTTAATCTAATGTTTCTTTGTCCATATATTACTTATTTAATCTAATGTCTTACACTAATAATTACATTAACAATATATATATATATATATATATATATATATATATAATATATATATACATATATAATACGAAATAAAGAGAAATACACAAATATCAAACAGTCGATTACTTCCCGAATAAAAATGGAATAATATAAATAAGTGAATTAATAATTCAAAGAGAAACATATAACAATCAAATATTGACGACTTGTTAAGTCGCTGGGATAGTGAAATTGGTAACACGCTGTGCGCGAAAAACAGAGGTCCGTGGTTCAAATCCAGGTTCCAGCATTTAATTTTTCAGTTTTATTATTTGATATTTGTGTATTTCTCTTTATTTCATTTATTTATTTCGTATTAAATATTACGGGACTCTTTTCCTTAAATAAATGAAATAGTTTATAATATATATATAATATTATTATCTCTATCATCATCTTCTTTATCATAGCTATATATATATATCTACTATCTCTATACTATATATATATATATCATATATATATATATATATAATATCTCTACACATATATGACGATGCCCCCCAATTTTAAATACGAGAATTAAATTCTCATTTTAAAGTGGGTAAGCGTGTAACATAAATGTGTATTAATTATATTATTAGTTATTTATTTATTATTTATTAATTAATCATAGCTCTGTGGTCAAAATCCAGTAACCATGTTCTCAGAACATGCCGAATAGAACATGCAGAACATAAAAGAATTGTGAAAATATATACTGGTGTATGAAAGGAAAAAACTGATTTTCAGGCGTATTTTAGTATATACGTTGAATAATTCGGAAGAATATCATATATACACTAAAAATAATATTGCTTAATACTCCACATTAAAAATATAAAAATAAATCATTACCAGCTGCGAAATCTATGTAGGTATACTAACTAGCTCATGACAAAAGACTACAGATGTCTCTGGCCTAGTCCATTAAAATAAACGAGAGATTCTCAGATTTGGAACACATATAGAAATTTCAAAAATTGATAATGTGTGGATGTTCTTACGATGGAATTGGTGAACGTTGCATTCATAGTGATTACACTTAAACCCCTTAAGCCAGCTCATAGAGGTTGTAAGCCCTGGACCATCGTTAAAAAAACTTGCATACACGTTTCTCATATAAATAGCTTCGTCTCTGTGAAACTTCTTTAATTTATCTTAATTAATTAATCATCTGTCTGGGGAAAAACCCGGCAACTATGTTCTCAGAACATACCTATGTACTTATAAAAATATCGTCAGAATACAATCTATTGTGAATTCGTCAGCATGGATCGTGATCCCTAGAGAACATCAAATTTGTCCTATTTTCGAAATTTTAAAATATGGAGAATTTTGATGTCGTATATATGTATTCCGTGTATGTATTTCTATTAAAAAACCGTTGCATGTCTCAAATATATGCAACACATTGTAGTCTGAGGCTTGGATCGATATTTTTCGATATTCTCATCGAAAGATATCGATCATGTTGGAAGCCGCAGACAGAACAGCCCTATACCTTTTTTGGGAGAATATTCTGGAAGCATTCGCAAATATCTATAAATAGAGGGAGAGACGCGATTTCTAAGACTCTCCTCGTAGACCTCGTTCATCCAGTGTTTTATAACTAGTCTTAAGTTTTTATTAAAAAGTATTGTTAAAAATCAGTGTATTCGTAACTAAATAAATCTTGTAAGTATATTCCAAATTCTTCTTTTTATTCTCTGCTTCCCGAATTATATATATATATATATATTCCAATATTTAGATACCCCAGTATTTAAATATTGGTGGTGACCCCTTAGAAAAAATAAAGCCCATAAAAAACAAAAAATAAAAGAGAAACAATATACTCGCCCACCCCCCACACATCATCCCTGCATAGTTTTCACTTTGCCTCGCTCTACTTTGAAGTAGGGTAGCTTGTTGGTGTAGTGGTTATGACTTTCGCCTCGTAATCCTGTAGTCGGTGGTTCGAGCTCCACATGTCCTGGACACCAGTAAGTTAGTCTTATTTTAATTCTCAAGCGGTATTTGAAAGTAGTAAGAATATTGATACGGCAGGTATTCCGTGTTCGCAAGTATTTAAAAAAATACCTGTATATATATTTTTTTTCGTGTTTTCAAATATCGTCTGAATTTTATTTGGAGTTCGGATGGTATTATTGTTGGTATCTACAGATATACAAAATACCCGTAATAATGTTCTTCAATAACTCAGTGGGGGATTAAACGGTGGGTGGACCGGGGCCCATGGTTACGGTGGGGCCACCATTTCATATGGCGCTTGTCAAGCTGTAAAGGTTCAATAAATAATGATAAATTTATTTCTTAGAAATATCCAATAGGGATTAAGAAAGGATACTTTTTATCCAACCTAAAAGCAGGTATTTGGTTAAAAATATTCTCGTCAGTACTTTGGTATGGTGGTAACATAATCATATTATTGTTATTATCTTTTCTCATCGATTACCTTAATGAGTAATACAGAAATGTAACTTTAAAATGAAAATCTTTGCGGCCCGCGTAGCCCAGTGGGCACGACACTGGCTACCCACCGAAGGTTCTAGGGTCGATTCTCGGTGAGGTCGCAATAAATCTATATGATTTATTCAAGTCTCGATGTATTTGTGATGTATTCGCTTCAGTAATTGGGCTATGGTCTTTTAAAGCGTTTGAAATATGATTGTGTGGTGATCCGAAACCGTAACATCGTACAGTGATTATTACTTATAATCTGTATTGGCCTATTATTAGCTTCGCTGTATAGATTTTATTCATACTTTCAAATACGCACATAGTGAACATGGAAAAATTCGTCCGGTTGGGTGGAATTCTTCTCTCTTCATGATTACCACGTCGGGGATCATCCATCCAGAATTCCACTTTTTATTTATTGCTAAAATTATCAAAATAATAATTATTTAAATCAATAAAGGTTTCTTTTCATTTTTATCGTCCAGGGCCTCCAATCACTATAATCCACCCTTGATATTTCGCACTTTTTACCCAAAAAGCCTCCTAAATATCTATTTAAAAAAATACCCATTTATTTGTACAGGCGAAAAAAAAGATCAATTTGTAATACATTCATGTAACGATATTTGTTTTGGTAGAATAAATTTGAGTTAAAGAAAAAAGAGAACCAAATCTGAATTTAATCAAAGTCCATTTCTATGTATATTATGTCCCTTGCAGAAATAAAATTTTCCTGACCATTGAAGGTACACTCGAGACAAAAGTTATCCGTGAGTAAAAAGTTAATATAAACTCATATTTATATAATTGCGGTTAAAAGATTCTTCGAATATTTGAGTTTTAAATATTTTACCGAAATCTGTGATTTTTAATTTTTTGTATGATTATGTATGTAATCCACAAATATTTATTTTAAGTGAAAATTTATTATAGACCGTGTGTAATAAAATATATAATTAAGTTTGTTTTTAAACATTTGATTTTATTTATTGTATTAAATCAACCGGTTCCGGAAATATAATTTTATTGATTAATTTGATAAACTAATCCTTATTTTACCTACACCTAACGCAACTAATTGAATGTGCTAACTGTACATAAATTATAAATTTTTCCAACCAAAAATTCGATTTTAAATAAAACTGTAACTCAATTGTTTATATTGAACAAAATATTGTTGATATGCCTTTTTAGGATTGTTGAGAGTGAAATTTTAGGATGCAACGAAATGCGTGCACATTACGCAACGGAAATTTTCACTCATTAAGTCACGAACCACCAAAAGCTATGATGGCGATTGTACGCCTGATGATTTAATCAATAGCAATAGTTGTGAAAATTGCATATGCTCCGGGCGCTGTTATTGATTTTTATTTTCTGTTTGCTGATATAGTTTTCATAAAATAATTATGATCTGTTTCATAATGTGTTATTATCGTGTTTGAATTACGTTCTTTCTGCTTCATTTTCTCTTTTTTATACGAGCCAATTTTGATCCAATTCGGTACATGGGTACTGTATTTAATGTGTAATTTAGATTTTTTCTTCATTGATGGAGAATGTCATTGATGGAAAATTCTAGTTTGTGTTGCAACATACTAGTTGGCAGTATTCTGTCCAGATTCTGCTAAGGTTCCAACGCAAGATATACAACAGTTCGTGGTTTATTTATGTATGCCAAAGAAGTATAACTTCCAACGCGCGTACATTTATTTTACAAAAAAAATCACGAATGATTGTAAAGCCTCTGGCGGGTCCTTGGCCTCCTCAAGAATTTTTCTCCATTGATCTATTACAAGTCCTGTATTTCTAAGATTGAAAACATTGAAAAGATTGAAAACATCATGACCAAATCACCGAAGTGTAATAAATTTTCTTTGTCTTATTATAGTTAAGCAGAATCTATCTCATTTTTACTCCCTTTCTTTTAACTCGTGGCGTCTGCTTGTCTTCTTGTCTGACGAAAAAACTTTGGATCGATTTCTAACCCTTTTCCCGTAACCCAATCGAGCTGAAACTTTGCAAGCAGACTCGTGGCGATGATCAAGAATATCTATCAAATTTTCGTTAAAAAATAAATAAATTTTTGGATTTTTCAAATTTTGAATGGTTTTTTCATACAAATTATTAAGTTGTATGAAAATATTTCAACGCGTCTGGTAGACACGAAACCTGATTATAGTATAATTTTGGATTTTCGGAAATTTTTTATTACTCGCCCGACCGAAGCTCAACGCGTAGGTTAAGCGCCAAACCAGTTTCCACTAGTAAATGAGAAAGGGAGTATAATAAAAACTTGGTTTTTATGGGTTACATTTTTATAGCGTCTACGCCAAAATTAATTTTCTAAAATCAGCCCAAAGATTGGCCGTAAAATTTTCCTTTGAAAAGCGTTCAGTGCACATTCATCTCAGTGAGTATCCATGAAACTGCGTATCAATAAAAATACTTGTCAGAAGAATGGACGTGTTTACTAAATATCTAAAATTACTTTTGACATTTTAATGAATTTCCGAACTCTACAAGAGTGGACAATATCCAAACTTTCTTTATTCTTTATTCCTGAGGGACAAAGGAAATGTGGGTGTAAGTCAAGGATCTTTTGTGTGACTCCTTTAAGCACGTCTTCCTCTGATAGACACACGCACACTTGTATACGGCTGTGCACAATCCAATTGGGTTTGTAGTAAATTCGAATAATAGGGGCTGAAAAGATACGTGAAAGATATTTTTTTGTATTTCATCAAAGCTATTCAAAGTTTTATACATTTCATTAACTTTTTTTCACGTAAGTTTGTACAGTGACGTATTTTATTTAGTAGATGCAGTAATAAAGTTACAGCATTTGTCGGTTGTAGTGTACAGTAGTCATCTGTATACTGTACTCAATTTTCAATGGACGGAACCAAACGTCAATTTCACAAGTATTTTTTATCGTAGATTCATTTTATTAGAGTCGTATTTCAAAGCATATTTTTGAGTGAAAAAAAACACATTTTTTAGGGATATAATGTATTAACAATTCAGGATGGCATCTAGTTGATAATTAAGTCGGCCACCGTCTTTTTTAGCAATTTAAATTTAATATTGCCCTGATCTTAGTCAGACGCACAGCATTGTTTCATCCGAAGTCGTCGGTCGCGTTAGTTGTCGCTAGACGTTTCCAATTTAATTCCGCGCCTCAGTGTTTGATAGGGGAGAGGCGGGTATTCCCTTACACCTAAATTTAGGTTGAAATTATGTGATAACTATAAAGCATTAAACGTTCAATGAGATACAGTTCCACAGCCATTTTAATTGGTTTTATGAGAGTGTCTTTAAATTTTTTTTTTAAGAGATAGGTACTACTTATTAAAAATATTTTAAAAAGTGGAAGTCTAGTTAGCGGTAGTCTAATTACGTACATTAATTTATGTTTATAAAAACTATAGATGTAACCATCATTGTCTCCGCATAGTGCATGCACTCATTGAGCACAGGTTATGCAACGATACCAGAGTTTATTATTCTTGCCAAATTCTCCACAAATAGTGCACACCTCATTAGCTACGCCCAGAAGTCCTTCATCGTAGTACACTCCATCATTATCGTCGTCATGAAGAACCACTGCTGTAGTATCATCATCACAATCGGTTTTGGAAGAGTTATAAATCTTTCGTTTATTCTTCATTTATAGCTTCTTTTTGGCTTTTTGATTTTTTCATGACTTTGTACGGATTACCCGAAACCCGGAAACCGAAATATTTTTGACAAAAAATTGTATAAAAAGTGGAATTTTGAATGCTAAGGCACATTAGGTCTAATGTCAAGCTATCAAAGATCGCCAAAATCAATATTATTTTACAAAGAAACTGTGATAAATGTACTTACAGCTTAAAAATCAACCGATGATTTCCGTAAACAAACGGTGCAAAACGTCAAACGCGCTCTCTAGAAAACGATCACCGGCCGTATGGCGCGTGTCGCTGTCTGAAGCATTGGGAATGGTAAAGGCTAACGCTAGATAAGGGCAGGTGTTTTTTGCGGTTGTGAGTTTGGCTTAAACCACGTGCACGGAATTAGCCGCTGTACGGGAATACCCCCCGCTCCCCTACCTTGTTTAAAATCGAGTTAACGGATTTTCCGCTGACTCTAGTAACTATTTTATATGAAACGTGTTGTATTTTTTTTTACGAATGTGACATTAGTTGTACATAGGTTTCGGGTAATAGAATTGCCGGATAATGAAATCAAATTAGCCCTGGACAAGTGATCCCAACAAAGAGAGGCGCCTAATTATTAAAAAAATGTGTTTATTCAATACTTTTATTTACTCCTTTGTGCTGATCTAAGACTTCAACACAGATGCCACAGTTCTCGGTCATCTTCAGCAACATAAAATATAATAAAATATTTTAAATATATATTCAAATATTTTTTTAATAGTCTCTATACGTATCTTTTGTTATAATCGGTGACAGAAGATGCTATTATTATTGGCTAAAATAAACTAGTAAAAAAATAAAAGAAAGGAGTACCTACCTACCTATGCTGCCCTCATTAGCATAAAGGCAGCTATTTGCAAAAAAATCACTAAACGAGTTAAAAATGAATGTTCTATAAGAAATTGTTAACAATTTGAAATAAAGCAAAGAGCAATATAAAGTAAACGAAATGTGATTTTGTCAAATATGCTTTGGGGGTAGTATAGTGAAGTGCATAATCATTTTACGATACTTTAAAATGATAAGATTATCAAGAAATATGTTTAGTATTCTCCCAATTAATGTACGTTTTTTATAAAAATGAAATATCTCTTCATGCAGAATTTGAACTCATTATATCGCTTTACAACAAAAGTAATAAATTTTTAATGATATTTAGGTATAATTTATGGATACATATCATATATCTGAATGTATCCAAATCTGTATTGGGGTAGGAAAATGTTTGAAATTATGTATTCTATGAAAAAGAGTTTTTTTATATTCCAGTTATCATTCCAGACCGGAGAAACTTTAACTGAAAAAACTGTTTTAGAAATATTATGGTAGGATATTAAATGAAGTATGCTAAAAAGCTTAATAAAAAAATAAAAAACATGTTTTGGTAATATAGAATAACAACAGGTCACCTTGAATAATCAGAAAAAAAAACAAATAGGTAGCTATAATGTAGAATAACGTCAGAAGCTCTTTAGATATTAAATACAGGTTAGTAACAGCCGAACAAGCTTAAAAAAACATTTATTTTAAATACTATTGTAGTTCGATCAAAAAGGTCTCTGAGTTTTTATTTATTTCAATAAATACTTATTTATTCATCAATATTGATTGATTCTTTAAAGTAATCCTTATATCTCGGATACAACACGCCAACGCGAGCGTTTTTTGTAATCCTCAAATAAACTTCTGAAATACACTTTTCGATATAGCTTTCAGTTCATTCAGCAATTTTGCCTTTATCTACTCTATGTTTGCAAAATATTGTTCTTTTATAGATATTTTCATCTTGGGGAACATGTAAAAGTCACGGTATGATGGTGGCTGCGGCGTAGCTACTGTGTTGTTTATTATTTGTTTACGTAAAGGTTTCAGATAATTTTCTTTACTTTCCCTAGAACCTGACAGTAAAAATTAATAGTTGACTGTAACATGCAACATATGATAATCGAATAAAATAGTAAGCAGACCTTGTCATTCCACAACCTTGATACATGTGGTAATTCTATTTTATCTTGGCTCGTCAGAACCTGAATAAAAACGCCATTGAGACGATCGGGATTTTGTGACGATGTCATAACCATACTCCTGAGAATCTTCAGCGACATCATTCAACAAGTACTCTGTAATTTCTTTACCTCGCAGTTATTATATGAAATTCAACAATTTTGTTAAACGCCTCTTACTTATTTGCATGTCAAAAATAAATTACGCATCTGATATGGCTGAAGATTTATACACGTGGAAGACGAAAAAGAAGAAGAAGGATATTAAAGACGAAGAAGCTGAGATGACTTTTTCTGTATGATCCAGACTCGTCGAATGCGGCTCAAAAGATAAACTAGTTATAAATTCTATTAAATTTGTCAAAACAGTAAATCATTTTAAACCATAAAGTTGAGAATAAATAAAGTTCTTAATCGTGTTACAACGTACTTCGGCCTTATCCAAAGTATATTAATTTTGCAAGAACGAAAGATAATCGAATGAAAAGTTTAGCTCTTATAGAAAAATCTCAAAATCCGATATCCAAACGATCCATTACACAGTTGAGGTTTTCACCCCCCGGTCCGGGAAATTTTTCATCCCTCCACTGTCGGCAGGGGGACTAACGATCAGTGGCGTGCACTAAACTTGGAATTTAGTTATGCCGCTAATATCGTTACCCTAAATGTGCATTGGTCTCTACTCATATTTTCATCCAAGATAGAAATATAGAAATACATAATTTGTTTGAAAGCAAATTAAATAAATTTTTCTTGGTAAAGGAAAACACGGTACAAATATTTTAAAACATAAAATCATATCAAGTTTTATAATGTATTCAAACGAAAGCATTCAAGCATGCCACGAACACAGATTCGCGCTGATTTTCAACACGTCTGTAAAATCGAAGACGTGTATGAAGTGAGAGACATAGCTAAGTAACGCGTTTAGTTGGTATCTACACGTTACACGTACACGTGTATTGTATGC
Source organism: Agrypnia vestita (assembly GCA_016648135.1). Classification (NCBI taxonomy): domain Eukaryota; kingdom Metazoa; phylum Arthropoda; class Insecta; order Trichoptera; family Phryganeidae; genus Agrypnia; species Agrypnia vestita. Next base: position 27,827 of record JADDOH010016766.1, read on the forward strand.
TTGGGACAGAAAATTATGCGCAGCTCTATTTGTAACTTCTAAATTCTTTTAAGTTAACATTAACGTGCGAACTATGATTTTTTGCGCGCGGACCTATATGATTAATACACAATATATAAAATACATTGTAAAGTTGATATTAGAATATGGAAAAGGATCGTGGAGGTGGTTTTCTCGTAGGTTGAATTAATAAGTGAGGAGAAAAGATTAAGAATAATACACGACACAAGTGTCGATAGCGCCAGAAATTAGTAAATTAAATAGTCAATTAATTAATACCTTTGTTTTTTAAACATTGCAACAGGCCACTAAGCCCAATTAATTACAAAACACCTTGGATTGAAAAAATCATATAATTACATACGACCTTTTGTGACCTCATAGATTTACTTCACAGAAAGCATAGTTATGCACAGTTTATTTATTTATGGGATGTACGCCCCTGTTAGCGATTCGGTTCGCAGGAGCGAAGGGTCCCGGGAAGAGTGAGGGTGAGGGGTCGTGAGTGGTGCTCCTAGGACGGGGGCTGATCACGTGTCACGGATACACGGGGGATGGACGGGGTTGTTTTATCCCGGAGTGGAACGTCGGTTGTTGTGCTGGTGTTGTGGGATAATAATGGTTTAATGACCCAGCCAAAGTGACAGCTTGTGGCAGCGAAAGATAATAAATAGTATTATATCGACGTCACCCCATTGGCGGCAAAAGGTTTTAAGGTGGATGCTGAATATTCAATTTCGATACATCATTTTACAATTACATACAAACTATAAATATTTTTGGGAAAATTTTAATCAATTTAATATTGATAAAAAAATAGGTATATTGGTTTCATATTGTATTATATTTAAATGAAAAACTTTGAAAACAAAAATTGTTTATTTAAAGTGAGACTTGACACATACAAATAAATTTTCTCGGCGTGTTTTATTTTTTCGATTTTTTTTGTTGAAACATATGTAACAAAAATCTTAATTTTTGACAGTTAGTTGAATATTTCAAGAAGCATCACTTCTCAAGATGGAGATGATGCTGTGAGCTGAAAATAGTCGCGTTGACCTAAAAATTTCACACGAAATAAGCTATATCACGTTGCCAGAGCGCATCCTTTTAGAGATTTTACGTTTTAAAAATTTTGCAAAATTTTTTTTAATCTATAATTAAGATAAATGTTGTGAACAGAAATTACCTTCTGCAAAAAATTCAATTTCTACAAAAATTTCAGACTCGCAGGACGAGTCTTTATATTCTATTAGTGTTGGTGTCTTAAGAATTACTTTGTAAATATTCATTTTATTCCTCAGACTATCCTGCTGGGAGACAGCGGTGTCGGGAAGACGTCCCTACTGGTCCAGTTCGAGACGGGGAAGTTCCAGTCGGGCAACTTTTCGGCCACGGTGGGCATCGGCTTCACGGTGAGTCTTGTCGCACTTGTAACAACATTGGGTGAAAACCTCTCATATGTAAATATTCACCGACTGAAAATATCTCACGTGTAAACATTCACTTGTGCTGCTGTTGACTGAACATGTCTCGTGTGTAAATAATCAAGCGTTGTCACTGCGCACTGGCTAAAAAAAATCATTTTTTTAACAGTGGCGGTTTCCGCTTTTCATATTTCTGCTTCTGTATTTTCATTTGAATAGATGTAGATTTCATGTAGCATGCTTATTATAGTTTTGTTTTATAGAAAAAGTTAGTCATCATTTGAGCATTTCATTATTAGTTTATTGATTGTTCAGTACATTTACAATTCGATGAACTAACATACAAAATTTACACAATAAATTAATGGTATTCTTGTAAATATTTACCACAACAACCATATTATTACACATATATATAAAAATAAAATGTTACAATAAGAATATGCATAAAGTAAGCTTTTAATTAATTTCTTGTATTGTTTATATGATTAAGTAATTGTATTGTAACTGTGATCTAAATTAAGATAAAAAGCTTTTCTCTGAAAAAAAGCCCTATTCAATTATATAACCAAAGTAAGTAAAAAATAAAACTTAAAATTTGACGAGGGACTATTTTATGACATATTTTTATTAAGATATTCAATATTCCAAGTGAACAGAAATGGATTCTTAGACTTAAGTATTATGATATCAGTATGTTTAATGGTGGGCAGATATGGATTTTTAAAATGAAATATTATAACATGTGTATGTATATTTTTAATTTCAATCTCAAAATTTATAAATGTATTATTTCTCACTTCCCGTTGCATGCGTGTATATTATTTAAATTAATTTTTAGTTCTTAAAATAACACACAAATCACTTTGTTTTCACCACTTTATTAGATTATACAATCTACATGTTTCGAGAACAATGTTCCCTTCTTTCGTTCGAGCAATGTTCGAACAATGTTTCGAGAACATGTTCTCGAAACATGTAGATTGTATAATCTAATAAAGTGGTGAAAACAAAGTGATTTATGTTTTATTTTAATAATTATGTCACCACAAAGTTCAAGCTTTCATTCAGAAAAAAAATATTCTTCGAACAATTAATTTTTGTTTTTTATTTACGTACTTTAATATAATTGCTGATAAACTAGACAAGAAACCTGTCTAAAACATTGTATTCATTTTAAAATAATTACAAAACAATTTGTCAGTATATGTAATTAGAGTTATATTTCATTTCATTCTGCGTAGATTGCAATACAAAGGAGTCATAGCTCGCTCTACGCTCAACTTTATTATGCGACTTTCGAGACGAGTCTTCAAGAGAAATCTCAAACGTGGGTACATGCCATTAGCCTAGAAATTTACAGGGGTGCTTTTCAAATATGGGGAGTTCATTTTGTTGTCTTTTTACCCTCTCATCTTATGAATGAATATCTCATGAGAAAACCATTTACTGTACGCCGAGTAAATTGGATCGAGTTGTAATATTTTGCCGGTGAAGACACTTTAGGGTGAAATATAACAGAAATCAAAAGGCTCTCCCTTGTTTGAGAGAGTGCTGAATACAGTATATTATGTAGAGAGAATTTTTACTTCCCAAGAAGAATCTTTTCTTCTAAAATAAAGAATATAGACGAGACGCTGATTTATCGTATTTGATTTGTTTTTTAAAATGTTTCTCGTTTTGTTTTCAAAGAGTATTTCATGGACTTAATACATTTGCTGTTAAGATTATTAATATACATTTAAATAGCAATTATGGTGTCGAAAATGTATCTCGTTTCCTAACACTATTTAATATTTTCATATTACTAAGATGTTAGCATTAATATATAATAATAAAATATATACGTAAAAGTTAAGGGAAAAATTTTCGATAAAAAGTTTTACTTTTGCTTGCGCGCGTCGACAGCTGGCCACGTGTAGTGTAAAAAACAGCAAAAAATGGCAAGACGCACAGATTATTGTAATATACACATATAGATTATTTAACGTTTATAAATATGATAAACATTATTTTATTAAGTGACTCGAATAATAAATAATATTTATTCACTTAAAGTGACTTGTACATTTTGCTACATCGTACGATTTCACTACTTTGTTGCTATTTTTTGATAATAGCAGGGTGCACCGTTGCAACATTTTTTGAAGCAATTATAATAAAAAGAATCATATATATCGTAGTTTCGTTAAAAAATTACCCTGAAGGCTATAGAAAAATACATTTTCTTTGTGAAATATTAAACGTAGGCAAATTTTAACGTGGCGTTATTAATAATACATGCATGAATATAAGATAAAAGGAATATCTAGTTGTGAAACAATACAATATCAAATAAATAATAACTGTTATCCAGTATGCAAATTACAAGTTACAAGCAACAGCTGCTACTTTCAAGCAAGGAGACCAGACTAATAATGAAAATGTTATACCCAGGTACCGAGCCACGTGGCCTGTGGTATAGTTAAGCAAAAATAAAAAAGTTAAGGCATTAATTAGAGATAAAAAGCTTAAATAAAAAAAAAATAACCATTTATATATATTGGCAGTTGAGTAGCGTAGCGGCTAATACAATCCCCCTGCGGGTGGCTGTATTAGTCGCTACGCGGCCGATAGCGGGAGCTGCGCGGCCATTGACTCTCCTCCATTACCTGCTCCTAGCCCCGAATTCAGAGTCAATACTTAAATGATTTAAAGGTTAAGATCGACTTAAAAGCGTAGTTTTCAGTACAAAATAACACTTTTAAGGCGTACCTTAACCTTTAAAGTATTGACTCTGAATTCGGGCCATACGCCATGCGGGCGGCCACCGGTGTTAGTAGATGTTTGGCCCCGTGGCAACACTTAGAGTTCGTGAGACTAAATACTTAAACTTTGAAATTTAATATTTCAGTTTCATGTAAATTTAAGATCACACGATGTTGTTCCATATGATGTTACGGTACATGGAGTGAAAACTTTGTCGTTAAATCCTATTCTATTAATTCCAGGTCCTCGAAATCAAAGGTTTATTGTATAAGGTGATTAGCCGTAGGTATATCATATACAAAATATTCGGTATTAAGTTTCCATCGCACCATCCTAGCGAACAAAGCAAAGGTCGGAGATTATAGCGTATTATTTGGGCCAGAGAGATAATTAGTTTCGAATTTGGGAGGAAGTTGGCCGGATTAACTGGTGCCCCGTCCATATCAAACTTGGTACCGGCTACAAGCTTGTTTGAGGACATGCAGGACGAGCTTGTGCGGATGCTGAATTGATCCGGAAATAATAGCTCGTTGCATAATCGTAGTTCGCATTATAGAGGGCTAGGAAGTTTACAGTTATAGTCATACATACATTTCATAGTTTTTATACAAATACAATTACAAAGTCGTTTTTAGGTAGATCGTTATATAAATATAATTATTAACTCGTATTTTGGTAGATGAGGCTGAGCCTAGGTAAAAAATGAACAAGTAAAACACGTTACATGCGGGGATTATGATATGTGATGAAACCAGGACTCGTGTAAAACAGGGATACCGATGAGATTAGGTCTAGTTTTGAACATTTTAAATTTCTTGCACCATTATTTTGTTTCTTGATATTCTTAACACCTTTATCATAATTTTAATAATATTTATGAAATAATATGATGTGACTTTACTTCTCCCATAAACAAGAGCGTAGGCAAACGCTATATTGTACGAATGTATTTTTGTATTCGTGAAAATATGTACTATGACATGTTTGTAATAAATAAAACAAAGACGTACAGTAAACTGTCTTTGAAATTGACAAATGTACGAACCTTAGCAAAGGAAATGTATAAAAAAAGGTAACGAGCTGTTGTCGGAAATTCGTAGACAACAGATAGGAGAGCTATTCTATTCCGTAATATTTACATATTTTTTTTTGGCAAACCGCCTAAGTCATCATTTTTTATGATCAGCTCATCATTTTTTCGTGATTTGTTTATTCTTCACTCTAGCATAAGTCCATATAAGAATTAAATTATATTTGGTATCATGTCTTTTAAATCTCTCAACCCTCCAGGAACGCCGTAATCGCGGAGATCTGATTGAGAGATACAAAATCCTGAATGGCTATTACCACTCTTCAGATTTTGAATATTTTTTCACGCTGAATCACAATCCACAACTAAGAGGACACCACCTGAAACTAATTGAAACATTTTTGGAAGTGGATGAGCCCTCCGGTTTTGAATAGAGTTGAACTCAAGGGACATCACTCCGTTTGTAGAGTCGGAGATCTCTGCTGTTGTTGATGATGCAAAAGTCGCGATGGTTTGACATAATTTATTTGAAGTATAAATGTTGACAAAAGTTACAAGTGCAATAATTATAGGTACACAATAATGAATCGATAGATGACGAGAGCTTCCGCTCGATAGGTAGCTTCCCGAGAAGTGAGGCTTCGATCGGGAAGCGCTTCGCCTTAAGAATGACACTAGGCGAGTGAGATACTCGGCTCTGCAGGCGCCGGCTTATATAGTGATCCAGAACAAAGGCTCGGGGTTGTTATGATTTCGTCTTTACTCGGCCGCGCCAGTAGATATTCAGTTTAGATCAGCAAGGCGAGTTTCCTCACTCTCCGTGCTCCTGCTGTAAATTGCCTTTGTACTCGGTCATTGGTCCGGCTTACTTTGTCGCCTGTTTGCTGTCCTCAGGTTTCTTGCCTGGGCCTTTGTATCGAGGGCGACGGCCTCCCGTTTTTGATGTCAGCGTATGCGGTACCTCATTACACGGGCGTGTGTGTGTATGCGTCTTGGGCCACCACACATCCTTTTCCTTGAATCCAAGGAAACGCTTCTTGATCAGTAGAGTGGTGGAGGCCAGTTCAGTCAACGGGTTCAAGAATATTTTAGATGCTTATTACACTGAGAGGCACACGACACAGGCCTATCAACAATAGCTGCCTGCCTGTCAAATAATAATGTCTTAATATATTAAAAAATTACATGTATTGAAAAAAAATTACATAGAGAAAGTATTGTAACATAATTTAAGTTGTGAAATATTGTAAATTGTTAACGCTCTCCAAAATTCTTAATTTACATTTTTATCTTGTTTTTCAATTGTTTAGAGACCTTCTTTTGTGCCAAAATTTTTCTTTTACGTTTTCTTTTTCCTATATTGATTTTATCAATGTTTCGAATTTTATTGTGATTATTTGGATGTTCTTCATTACATTTTTAAATCAGTTCATGAATCATTATTATTTACCTCACCCGGGATCGAATACATTATCTTACACCTCTCGCTACCAGCATCGCACGACCACGTTTCCATCTACCCGATTTCTCCCCTATGCATGATGATGAAAAAGCAATTTTGTTATGGTAATATAATAAAAACTTTATTGCAAGGTATGTTAATATACCTTGACAACGACTATAGGCACTGTACTAGTACCACCAAAAGCTCGATTTCAGTCTGCACCTTGTAACGATATTGGCCTATTCAAATAGACATTGCTGAAAAATTATACGAAAATATCTATCTGCTAAAGTTTATAGTAAAGAGAAGCTTCACAAACCGTTAAATACTCTATAATTAAATATCTGCCGGATAAGTAGGTGCGGGCGAGCGTTATTATTTCTGCACGCGGGCGTGTAAAGCAGGCTTTATGTTATATGATTCTGATGAAGCGAGCCAATCAAAAGCGTTTGTCCGCGGAACGAATTCGGCCAATAAGAGGCATTCTGAGAGTTAGACTTGACCTTGACACGTCGGTTGGAGTCAAGAATGGCGAGGAATTTAGACTATATAAGCCATACAAATTCGAGGATCGTTCTTCTTTCTTCAGCATCAACGTCGGCCGGAGGCTCTTGTGGAGAGAGGACCGAAATACCATCAGCGAGTCGCAGAGGCAGCAACACTCGAAGATACAGCTAAGCATTTTCATTATTATTTATTTCTATTGCCTTTTTCGTGTATTCAATTTAGAACTTTCTGGATCGTAACAAATATTGACACATGTTGTGGATTGTTCTGTCACGTATTTTGGGCCTAGGGATAATTATTACTATACGCGCTTCAGATTTTAATATACAAGAAATCGTGATATTGCGACTGTGATAATTCCAGCGGGTGAATTATTGCATAACGCTTATGAAATATATAATTCTGTCGCTGTTCATATGAAAAATCATTTAAATTTGATATTCACATATTACCAAAGATATAAAGGCTTTAAAATGGAATATTTTACTGACGAAGGGTGTTTCGTGTTTGTTTGTGGGATTTAAAATTCAGAATAATTATGTATATTCAATGTCGCGAGGTTCGGAATGTACGAGAGATTCTTCAGGGCGGATGTATCCTTATGCAAAAGAATGCTTTGTTATCTATACTGGCGATTGAATACACGGATTTCTATATGATTTGTGTTATCTTGGGGATAATTCGGAGTATTTATGTGGTTTTGATATCTCGATTGTCAGAGTGATATAAATTCAGATCGTGCGAGGAGTTTCCTACTAAGGAGTTTCCTACTAATAATATATTTTAAAAAATGAATCTGGATTTTATAATTATTTTATTAAAACACGGATGTGAGATTATTGGACAAGGTACATGTTTGTATTGCATATCATTGGGCAATCGTGTTAAACACGATTTATTCCTATCAAGTTCTTATAAAAACGTATTTCGAATTGTACATGTTGTATAGAAATAATTAATTTAGATGCAGCCGGTCTTCAGCTGGGGAACACATTTATATTTTCTATTACGGTTAATTATTTTTGCTATCGGGCTGTATTCGAAGGAGTTGTGCGTAATCAATGTTGCGATTGCTTGTCTGATC